>VZTX01014361.1:28329-64136 GCA_013400915.1 Pardalotus punctatus | reverse complement strand
CAGGCGGGACCCGCCGTAGCCGCGGCCTGGAGCGGGCGCTGGCAGCCCGGGCCTGCCCCGCACAAAGGGCCCGCCCCGCGCCGCGGTTCCGCGGGCGGGAAGGGCCACGCGCAGGGCCCGCTGTGCCGGGACACCCCTTGCTCAGGGCTCTTGTTCCGGCCCTGGTCCCTGCCAGATCCCGCTGAGGGTGATTCCGGCGGGCGGGGGTCCCTCCGTCCTTCCCTCCGGAAACGGGAGCGGCTGAGGCGCATCGCGGCCGTGCCCGCGGATCCCGGCGACCGTAGGAAGGGTCCGTGCCCCGCGCCTTTCCTCCCGCGGAACGGCGGCCACAGGGCAGCGAAGCCTCGGGAGTTTTCCTGCGGTCTCTGCGTCCTGTGGGAGCCTCTCCCTACTCACTCGCTGCTGGCGAGTGGGCGAACTGACCACATTTTGTATTTTTCGTGCTGTATGACAATAAAAAAGCGGTTTTCCTTATTTTTTGAGGTAGCGGAGGGGGGGAAAGGTGGATAAGTAGAATCATTAGTGAAGAAGAATCATTACAATCAGATTTTAACTTAACAGTTTTCAAAGGTTCCCACTGTGCTGTCGCAGCAGAAATGCACTTCCACCTCTCTTCCCTCTACTGTACGTTTTGATCTCTTAATGCCACGGATCTGCAAGTGTAAAAGCTACAAGGTGTGTCAGGACAAGAGGGAAAGCAGGACTCCAGGGTTGGCTGCTGCCATGGGGAGCTGAACCGGCAGAGTTTCCTCCAAAATCTTCTACTGCTTTGGTCTCGACTTGAGATTTATTGAGCAAGCCCCAAGCTGGTAAATGTTCAGCACAGGGACCAGCTGCAGTGTTTACCTTTGGATTGTTTTGAAGTTGTTTTCTTGCCAGTGAGTTCTGATCTCATTGAAGAGTCTCAGTGCGAGGATTTGTTTACTGAGACTTGTAGCCTTTGGACAGCTAATTACAATGCATTGGAAAGCAGTGGGTGTCTTGCTCTCTTTCCTGCCTTGCAGGTATAATTTGCTTGACCATGCAGATAATTAAATGACTCAAGAATGGAAACTGTAAATCTTAATGTATCAGTTCAGTCTTCATCTTAGAAAATCAAGTTCTGGGCAGACATGTTATGTGGAGTGTTTAAAATACTGTTTGAAAAATAAAGGTTGGAGAGCATATAAATATATATGTGTATAATATAGAGTGATCATATATATGGCTGAAGGTGCAGTCTTAAGAGGAAAAGGGAGTTGTCTTTTGGCAGAGATGTGCCTGGGCTCACACGGAGCCTTGTGCTGCTCTGGGCCCATTTCTCTGGAGTTTCTGTGTTGCAGGAGTGAGGTATTGACAAGCCATGAAACACTTACAGATGGGACTATGTGGACATGCAAAATATGCACTGAGCTGCCTTTTTGTCTCTCATTCCTCCTGATGTTCAAAGTTCCGACCTTGGGTTTGTTTGTCTTAGGTTGCAAACAGGACAGGTAACATCTCAAATATGCTGAAGTAATCCGTGAAGGTCACAACCTTTTTTGGAAGACAACCGCTTTGTTTTATTCTTCTTTGGAATTGTGGATGTGTTCACACCCTGACAAAAGAGCAGAGCCCTGTCCTTTTTGGGAAACAGATTAAATTCTTGTCACTCACAGTTCCACAAGTCCCTGTGTCATGGCTGAAGTGATAAACTAACAGAAAAATCATGACAATTATCTTTAACTGCCTAAAGCAGAAAGGGCATTAATTGTGTTTAATTAATTAATTTAATTAATTTTCTCATTTTAACAGGCGTATTGGGGACATCATGAATTGGAATAAAGGTGGACCTGGTACTAAGAGAGGCTTTGGGTTTGGTGGATTTGCCATAACCCCTGGGAAGAAAGAGGAGCCTAAGCTGTCTCAGCAATCCCACAGTGCTTTTGGCACAGCTGGTTCCTCGGCTGCATTTGCGAAATCAGGGCCTCCTCAGCTGCCTTCCTTCTACAAAATTGGGTCAAAACGAGCAAATTTTGATGAGGAGAATGCGTAAGTACAGTTATTTCTTGTGTTTATGTAGCCCTAGATTTTAATGTTTTTATGTTTCCAAGGCCAGGGGAAGTATCTGTGACATTTATATATATAAATACATAATAATGTACTTAGAAGACTGTTACATGCTACAGTAGCCCATGGAAGCTTTCCTCCTCCAGTTTTCCCCTCTCTAGAACTTACTTTATTCACTCTAGGATGTTCTCAGAGTTGGAGCCAAGCAGGATAAAATTGGGTGTCTTTTGCACAGGAAAACATTGATCTCCACAATTCTTTACTAAGTCTTCTATCAGCTGAATAAATGTATAAGTAAGGCTGAGAAAGTTGGGATTGTTCAGTCTGGAGAAGTTTAGGGCTGACCTAATTGTGGCCTTCCAGTACCTGAAGGGAGCCTACAAGAAAGATGGAGAGAGACTCAGTTTCATGATATCTATTTGCCCTGCCATCATTTTGAACTTATAACGTGAATAATTGTAAATAAATAAATCAACCTCAACATCATTTGTTGTGTCCATACTGAATTTTATTATCCATGTGGGTACCTTGACTCAACCAAAAGCCATGAAAGACAGCACAGTGCTGTCAACTATGTGCTGACCGGGCTGTTGTTCATTTCTTTTCAGCTACTTTGAGGATGAAGAGGAAGATTCCAGCAATGTGGAATTGCCCTACATTCCTGCAGAGAATTCCCCCACTCGGCAGCAGTTCCATTCCAAATCTGCAGACTCTGACAGCGATGATGATCCTCTGGAGGCATTCATGGCTGAAGTGGAGGCAAGACCCGGCTCCAGAAATGTTTATTCATTGGTGTGGCTGTACTTGTGTGCAGTCAGGGGCAGCAAATGTCACTCAGGGCTTTGGCAGCTGCAGGCAAAATGCCGCTTAACTTTGGTTTTTATGTAGGATGGTGTTAATTAGAACTCAAAAATGGATTAGATAGGCAGAGGGTGGATGTGGCTTACAATAACTATGTAACTGATTTGAGGATGTCAGAATTATTCAACATGGAGCTCTGCTTGTCTCTGAATATCGAACTAAGGTTTTGTGCATTTTTCACTGCCTAAATGGAAATTGTATTTATCACGAGCTGTTTCTTAGCTACAGTTCTGTTATTAGCTGGATTCAGGAGGAATATGGAGAATTTGTCCTTTCAACAACATTGTCACAAGCTTAGAGTATATAAATTCAAAGGTATTAGTAGGAGAATTTATTTAGCGTAATCAGATACGGAACAAGAAAAAGTTTAGTCCAAGAAGTGTTGTCTCTGTGTCATAATGGTCTAATTATGCAGGAACATTTTTCCCTTCCATGTTTTACCATCTTGGTCTTTTTAACATGACAATTTTATGACCTGTTAGGATCAAGCTGCTCGAGACATGAAGAGACTTGAAGATAAAGACAAAGAAAAAAAGAATGTTAAGTAAGTTCTCTTTTATCGTTCCCATCCCTGCCTGTCTTGTATGGTGCTCAGAGAATTCCAATGCATTTTGTTGATGATGGTTGTTCATCAGATAGTATAGTATATACCTAATAAACATCATTAAGCAGTGCATTAAGCATTACCTGTGGGTAACGAATTGTGCTGTAAAAATGGAATAACAGGGAAGAATCCATGGCAGCAGCCTGTGGCAACAACACTGAGAGTTATCCCATGGCAGAAGCCTTTCTAGGGCACAGAAATTGGGGCAGCATGTTGTACTCCTGCCACTTTCCAGATCAGCCTGGATAGTTTTCCTGCTTCCCACACCCTTGGAGAGACCAAGATGGTTTAGCTTAAAATTGCATTTATGTGAGCAAAGTAACTCAGTGCTGCTGTTCCTGGAGTACTGGAGACTCTTCCAAACTTGGACTAGGTTTTTAGACATTAAAGCTGATAGATTAGGTAGCATATGACAATTGGGGTACTAAATTTGGAGTTTGAAAACAGTTTAAATTTCTGCAGCTTATCTTCTTCTTTTGACCAAGGGAAATAGTTACGCTGTTGATTCTTGATAGAAATGTGAGATATATTGGTAGAACTTATATTGCATGGGGTTGATCAGATTATACACGGTCCTGACACAGAGCACCGGATCCAAATCACCACCTGGGGAAGTTCTGAACTGGATTTGCACTTCCTGGCTCATATTCCTCTTCACTTATGGGACTTCTGTAGCATCAAGAGCTTAGACCAGGATGATCTTTGATGTGGCTTCTGCTGGGAAGATGGAGTCCTAAGCTTTCAATCTCAGTACTAGAAGTAAAGAGAAGTCTTTGCAGGGTTGCTGCTATGGTTGGCACCAGATATGAAAACTCCATGGGTTGGGAATGTAAATGTTGCCAAGTTGATAGTGTTGTGTCTTCCACCAAGTCTGGAGCTCAGCACTAATCAAATGAAACTATTGAGCTGAGTCTGTGGAACACTTGCAGGGAAGTTTTTTCTCCGCTTGTTTTTCCAGGGGTATTCGAGATGACATTGAAGAGGAAGATGACCAAGTGAGTTCCTATGCAGTCTTTCTATCTTATTTTTTGTTGTTTTGGTTTTTTTTACCTTCCCTCTCCAAACATGTAACTACTAGGGACAAACAAAATTCCAGCATCATGCGCAGTATCCGGACAATTCAGCAGGAAGCTGTAGCGGTTATCCTGCTTGTCTCTACCCTTCTAGGTGTTTTAAGAAGAATGTTAGACAATTGCATTTGTTGAAGAAGATTTTTTTCAGTCAGTTTGAACTTCAGCTTCCTGTACAGGTTTTTCAGTGTCTGAGGATCTTTCAAATTGAAATTTGCACAATCAGCTCCAGGGAACACCCAGGGGAGGCAGTTGGACTGTGGAGTCTCCTTGCAGTGCAATATGAGGTCTGTTAAGGGCAAGGATCTGCCTTTTTGATCCCTATTTTCAGGGAAGCTCTGGTTCTCATTGAGGTTTATAAGCATCCCTGTAGCAGAAATAATAAAGAGAAAATACTTAATTTCAAAATATACCTTAGGAGTGAGTTGTAGGTAGTAACTCTTGTGGTACTTGCACTAATGTGGAGCTTGGCAGGCTTGTCTGGCCCTGAGGCCTTTGCTTCCAGTGTGGTGAGTGTAGCTGTGCCAGAGTTTGAGCAGAGGTGACTTATGCTTGGGAACAGCTGCTGTTCAAGTGTATTGTGTGCACAGATCTGTGACTGAGGGATAATTGGCCAGGAAAATGGAAAAGCCAGATGAGTATATACATATATTTGTAATTGAGCCTTGCTTTACAGATCTGATCTTAAATACTTGCTTCAAGTCAAGTGAGATTGGTGTTTTCTCTATGAGAAAGTCTTGGTGTGCTAGTGAGGATCTGAGAGACACAAACATCTTTGTGAGCTGCAAGGATGGCGTGTGACAGAGTGACAGTGTCTTAACTTGGGCTTGTCTTGAAGGACTCTTCTGAAATAGTTTCTTTCACATTTATTGTTGACTCTCTCAATGAAAAAGAGATGTTTTCATTTCTTAGAGTCTAGTTAGGGAAAGTAAAGAAACTATCTTTGGTATAGCATGTATAAAAAATAAACATATGCTTAGAAATAATGTGTTTTCTGGTTAGAAACCTACAGCATTGGTGCTTTGTTCATCTGGAAATAAGAATAGATCCTTCTGTTGTTAAACATAACAAGACTTGGTGGAAGGAGTTGTTAAGCAGGCAAGTAAGAGAAGTTTGGTTTTTAAGAGTATTTTGTGGTGTAGCTGACACTGAAATTGTTTTCTTCATTTTGTACTTCTTGTCCTTCTGGATGTATCTGTTGGTGTTAGAAGAATCAGTTCTAGTGAATGTAGTTGCTTCTTTCCTCAGTGGTGAGTGTGAAAGCAAGCAGCCACCTCGCACATACACCACTGCAACAAGCAGTAGTAATTTTGCATCCTATTGTATGTGAGCTTGTGGTGTGTTTTGCTGCAGGAAGCGTATTTTCGCTACATGGCTGAGAACCCCACCGCCGGTGTGGTGCAGGAGGAGGAGGAGGATAACCTGGAGTATGATAGTGATGGAAATCCGATTGCCCCGTCCAAAAAGATCATTGATCCTCTTCCACCTATTGACCATTCAGAGGTAGGAGGGAATTCTGTTCTGCTCTCTTTGAGGCATTCCAGAAAGCAGGAGCTGAGCAGGCCCCTGTAATATTTCAGTGCTGTCTTAGGTAAGTCCTTGAAAGGTCCTTGAAATGGCTTCATTTAAGCAAATGTTCTATCAGACAATTAAGAACTTCAGAAAAACGGGAATCTTGAGTCTGGACTAACCGAGTAATTAATTAATTACCTTGCAGATTGAATACCCACCGTTTGAAAAAAATTTCTATGATGAGCATGAGGAGATCACCAGCCTGACCCCGCAGCAAGTGGTGGAGTTACGGCATAAGCTGAATCTCCGGGTAAGCTGGTCACAAAACTGTCCTCCCAGCAGCTTTTAACTCCCTTTTATTTTTGGACTATCCTACTTTGATTTCTTGAAAGTCTCCTGTGCATTTGTGAAAGTGGGCAGTGAGGATTGCCAGTTGTATGGTTACACTTGGACTAAAGAACTCCAGAGCTGGGAGTTAAAACTGGAAATACTATATGCAGAAATCAGTTCTTTGCAATTTGTGATGTGTTGGTGGGGTGACCTTCTGTGAAGGCAATTACTTGGGGTGGGACACCAGGTATACACAGGGAGGTTAAAAACAATGTTTTGTAGCTCATGTTCATTGACAGATAATCTAAATTTTTATGCCTGAAAGTCTTATTTATACAACACATCTGGAATTTGCACCCAGTGAAATTTAATGTCTACTAAAGAAGTAAAATTATTTTTCAGAGGCAGAGAGACCCTTGGTTTTTTTCACAGATTGCTCTTTGTTTTTCTCTCACTGTTCATGAGCAAAAATCTTACTCTCTTTCCAAGGTCTCCGGGGCTGCTCCTCCAAGGCCTGGCAGTAGTTTTGCACATTTTGGGTTTGATGAGCAGCTTATGCATCAGATTAGGAAATCTGAGTATACCCAACCCACTCCAATACAATGTCAGGTGAGTGTTGTTACTCCTCAAGCTTCTAAAGAGAACTAAAAGATCACATGCAAAGAGCTCCCTCATCCATATGAGGATGTGACAGATACAATTCTAGCTGCCTACAGAGAGCTGTGGGTTTTTTAGAAAAATAGCTTTGATATTTTTAAAGTAGAAGTTTACCCACTGCTTTTTCTTGTTAAATGACTGCTGTAAATATATCCATATTCCTTTCTCATTGTTTTCTTGGTGAATGAAGAACATTGAAGTGACATTTCTTGTTTATAGAAATGCATGAAAAGTTTGGGGCTTTTTTGCTTTTGAAGTTGTATTAAAAATAACCATAGCAATATCTGAATAAAGAGCCATAAATTGACAACTTTATTCCGTGAAGAGCTATGCAAACTAAAGGGAT
The DNA here is from genome assembly GCA_013400915.1 of Pardalotus punctatus. Lineage (NCBI taxonomy): Eukaryota > Metazoa > Chordata > Aves > Passeriformes > Pardalotidae > Pardalotus > Pardalotus punctatus. The sequence continues at coordinate 56,728 of VZTX01014361.1, read as the reverse complement.
TCTACGGCAATGTTTTTAGCATTCTTAGAGCTGGACAAGAGGCATTTGTGTACATATAAACATATTCTTGGGGTGCTGTACTGTGATTTCACACAGACTGCCAACAGTCCGACACTGTAATGGCTTCCAGCCCTTAAACTAATTCAGAGCTGAACTTGGCAATAAAACTGTGGAAGCACTGACAAATTGCTGCTGCAAGTCCTCTGTCATGGGCTTTCGGCTTGTTACCGAGTTTTCCTGTGCTGTCTAGCACAAGAGTATGCTCCAGTGGGCATAATGGGGGGTTACAATCTCCTTCTTTTTAGGGTGTTCCAGTGGCACTAAGTGGCAGAGACATGATTGGGATAGCTAAGACTGGAAGTGGGAAAACAGCCGCCTTCATCTGGCCGATGCTGATCCACATCATGGATCAGAAGGAGCTTGAACCAGGGGATGGTCCCATTGCAGTGATCGTCTGCCCGACCAGGGAGCTCTGCCAGCAGGTAGGTGTGCAGCATTCCTGTGTGTACCAGCCAGTCTTCTTGGAGAGGAGGACAAAATTCTTGGCAAAAATTATCACAGAACCTCAGTAAAGTATTTGAAAAAACTACTCTGTGCATGAGGAGCCTGGCTCCAGCTCACAGCTCTTTCCTGCCTGTGTTTTCTTGAAGGATCATGACAAGTCTAAAGTTATAAATTTTTGCACAGTACTCCTATATTATTTTTAGGTATAAGAATGCTGTGGATGCATTGCCACAAATTGTATGTGCAAAAGGGTAGAGCCTGCAGATTAAATTATTGTTGGATGCCTAAGCAGGTTTCTCAAGTTCCTGGAAATTACCTGCACATATCAAAATATTCATCCCTGAGGAGTTTGGAATAATTTCATTAGGTTGGTAGCTGAAAAGTGCATTTCAGGAGCTGTGCTGTGTTTCCAAGGGAGGTGTGTTGTCTCAGAGCTGTCTGACGTGAGCTGTGCTGCGTTTGTGTCACCTTCAGATCCACTCCGAGTGCAAGCGCTTTGGCAAGGCCTATAACCTGCGCTCCGTGGCTGTGTATGGAGGAGGGAGCATGTGGGAGCAAGCCAAGGCCCTGCAGGAGGGGGCAGAGATTGTGGTCTGCACACCAGTAAGTACCTGTGTACACCAAGTGCAGGGTTTTGCAATGTTGAGCTTGAAAAAAGTGATAAGAATCTGTTCCTATGATGTGGACATTGTCACTTAATTCTAGACTGAAGCCTTGAGATGTTTTCTGTTCTAAGTCTCTAGTATGTCAGGATAAAAAGCAGCTAAGTGGTTGAAGTGGTTGTATAGAGCAACATGTTTTTAAATATGCTTTAAAAACTTGGAGTTTTTTCTTACTAGGGTCGTTTGATTGATCATGTGAAAAAGAAAGCTACAAACCTTCAGAGAGTCACTTACCTTGTGTTTGATGAAGCTGACAGAATGTTTGATATGGGGTTTGGTACGTATTGAACCAAAGTCACTGTTTTGGAAAACAGTGGTGCCCAGTCCCAGTTTAGTGGATCTGTAAAATGAAATAGTGAGTGAGAGACACTCATTCATTCTGTGGTTATGTGTTAAATGAAACAGTGAAACTGCATTTTGACTTAATTCTACTAAATAATGAGCATATAGTGTTGACTAGAGCATTTCTTCTCCTTTGCAGAATATCAGGTCAGATCAATTGCAAGCCACGTACGTCCTGACAGACAGAGTGAGTAAACAGTGAGTCTGGAGCGGAGCTTGGATTTCCAGTTCTGGACACAGCCCCACCAGAAGTCTTGTGCCAAAGTCCACTGGTGTTATTCTCAGCAGGCCCTGTTGGGAGGGAGCAGTTGTGACACGTGGGCATTCAGTTCATCCCTCTGTAATCCCTCCACTGATGACACTCAGCAAAGATGATTAGCTGAATTCATGTTCATATGCCTTGAAACTCAGTGTTCTGAGCTGCCATGAGAGAAAGTTCACGGTAGTGACCTGTATTATCAACATTTCATATGCCATGGAATGCGTCTCTGCTTTGTGCTATTTTAACAGTGCTTGGTAATTTTCATTAGAACCCATAAAACCTCAGCCTCAGTTCACTGACACTCAGGAGTGCACATCCTCCTTCACAACATCTGTGCAGCGTTTTCACAGTTCTGAAAGAAAGTTTCTACTTCAAGAAGTTTGAACCCTGTTTCTCTTCCAGCCCTCTTGTTCAGTGCCACATTCCGTAAGAAGATTGAGAAATTGGCCCGGGATATTCTGATCGACCCAATTAGGGTTGTGCAAGGAGACATCGGAGAGGTAATTCCATTATACTTGTGAGACACTCAGAGCAAGGAATTGTTCTGTTTCTGTTCTTTGAAATTTAAGTAAAACTGCAAAAATCATAATTTTTATTTAATTTTAGATAATTTGTGCTTAGCAAACATAGCAAAGTTTTGTGGGTTTTTATTTTTATCTTACTGACCTTCTTTCTTCAGCCTTCTTTTGCCAACAAATATTCCTGTAGTGGTGGGAGGTTTCATCAGGGTGTAAAACATTAATGCAGTGGTTTATTTTCATTATTAGGCTGAATCAATGGATATATCTTTTAGTTTTGTCTCAAAAGCGTAAACAAAACCATTGCAACTTCTGCAATGAAGGATTTGAAACTTAAAATCTCTTTCATCTGGTTTATGTGGGAATGTCGATGCTGGACTTGTTTGACAGTGGCAGCTGAACTATCAGCAGGCTGGGATCTGGTAGGAAGCTGATGTAGTGGGCAGATATAAACTTGCTGGGAAAAAACTTCACTAATAATATATATATTGAAACTCTTGAGAAATTTCACAAGATGCCTTCAGAACATTCCTCTTTTAACCAGTTCTCTGTATTTTTTTTTTTACATCAGGTCCCTTTATAACAAAAAAAAATGACTGCCTGAAGCCCCTTCTTTATGGCAAAATTTTTCCTTAATTTTGCTTAAGAAAAGCACCAGCTTTCCCAGCTCAATCACAGAGCCTCTATTCATTGATTCAAACTGTTACTGTATACTGGGAAGATCATCCTTGAAATAATATTAAAATGTGTAAAAATTAAATCTTTCAGAGAAACTTGCAGGAAGTGCTGTGAGCTGCACTGCACTGTATTACTTGTGATGCAGAATTTTTGGGGAGTTTATTCCTCCCACCTTCCTGACTCTCAGGACATTTTTCCCCTTAGGCAAATGAAGATGTCACTCAGATTGTGGAGATTTTTCCCTCTGGGCCCAGCAAGTGGAACTGGCTGACGCGGCGCCTCGTGGAGTTCACGTCCTCTGGGAGCGTCCTCCTCTTTGTCACCAAGAAAGCCAACGCAGAGGAACTGGCCAATAACCTCAAGCAGGAGGATCATAACCTGGGGCTGCTTCATGGGGACATGGACCAGAGTGAGAGGAATAAAGTCATTTCAGAATTTAAGAAAAAGGGGATCCCCATACTGGTAGCTACTGATGTGGCAGGTACGTGACCTTCTGGGATGCAGCTCAGACAAGCTGTGGGTATCAGCAGAAAGACAAACATGTTTTAGTGGAAGGCAACCAGGTTGGCTTCTGCTCCTGTAGGACACTGTGTTCCAGGTGCTTTCCAGAGCCACGGAATAGCATGAGCTGGAAGGGACCCACAGGTGTAGAGAGTGAGGCACAGACTCCCTTGATTCCAGCAAAGAGAATAATTTATTACAATTACGCAAGGCCTTTTATGTTGTACAACTATGCAAGGCTTTTTATACTGTGCTAAAAATATTCTATGCATGGCTTTATACTGTGCTAAGAATATTTAGGCTAAAAATATTGTTAGCATTCTTATTAACTAAAGAAAACACACACTGGCTGCATGCCACTTCCCTTATCACCTCCTATATTGCTGTCCACGTGCTCCCTTGACCAATTAGCACTTCACACAAAGCTTACATAACTTTTTCTTGTCTGCATGTCGGCTGTACATTTCCCAGAGTGCTTTCAGTGAGCAAAAGTGAGCAAAGGTCCTTTATTTATTCTATAAGAATTTTCTCGTCTCCTACACAAAGGGATCATGGAGCCCCACTCCTGGCTGGGCACAAACACTCCCAAGAATCACACTCTGTGCCTGTGCAGTACATGGCATTGGCAAGGGGGTTTACTTTTAGTCTCCTAATGATGCCTAAATTACAGTCTGACATATTTTTAATATACAGAAAGAAAATAAGGTGTCTTAAGGAAGTGTGTGCTGTTCATCCATCAGCTGACCTTTTTTTTGCCTGCTGGACCCCAGAGCAGGATGATTCCCTGGTACCAGAGGGATTGCTTTGTGTTAATTGGGGATAATGACACTCCCCACCACATTGCTCTTTCTTCCAGCTCGAGGGTTGGATATCCCTTCCATCAAGACTGTCATCAACTATGACGTGGCTCGGGACATAGACACCCACACCCACCGGATCGGCCGCACCGGCCGCGCGGGTGAGAAGGGAGTTGCCTATACTCTGCTGACCCCCAAGGACAGCAACTTCGCCGGTGACCTCGTCAGAAACCTGGAGGGTGCCAACCAACATGTCTCCAAAGAGCTGCTAGATCTGGCAATGCAGGTATGAACCTGGAAAACTCCTTGAGACTAGGAAGTTTCACTCCAGATACAGCACAAAATCAGCCAGCTCACATTGCTGGCTCCATCATGTATCAGCAGTGACCTTTTGGGGATCTGGCCTGGTTTAAAGTAGGTTTCTAGTGTTTTAATGACCTTTGAAAGAATCTGTGAAGATTTTGGAACGGAGCGTGTGATCTATTTTGGGGCCAGGCACTGCCTAGGAAATTAGGAGCTGTAATCTGCTGATGCCAGCAGAGCACTCCAACATCTCATTACAGTCAGATTTATGGCAGGCACCTGGGAGATGCAGCTTAGCTGAAAGCTAAACTAGAAAACAATTACAGGGACATTCCTTCTGTGAAAGGGCTGTCGCTTGATCATTCCACCTGCTTGGCAGTGCTCTCTGGCAGGATTGCTATATATAGGTATGACAGGTAGCTGCAGCAATTGTGCTTGTGCCACTGAACTCATCAACTCTTTAATTTCTTGTCTTTTGCTGCCTGTGTAGCTGCAAGAGAGCCCAGGCTCTTCGGTAACTCCCAAATTCAGAGATGGCTTAGCAGGTCTCTGGCTACATTGGTGAGCAGCTTGGACAGCAGCTGCCATGAGTAAATACTTTTTCTGACGTACAGAGGCGGCATTTTCAGGAGAGAATTAGTGAGGCAGAGCTCCCCTGACTGCCTTGAGAGGAGCATGTGGAAGCCAACTGACTTACTCACATTTGGAGAGACTGTAGGGCATAAAGAGGTGCAGCCAAACTATTATTTAAGCACTGGAAACAGGAGGTCTGGTTGGGCTGACACTTCCTGGCCGCTGCTTGGTACCAAAAGTTTTGCTGACAGACCCTCATTTCTCCTTAGCCAGGCACTGGGCTAAATCAGTGAAACCAAAGTATGAGCAAGAGCAGAGCTCCCAAATTATGGCATTGGAAATTGTGTTTATTCCTGGGTTTATTAGAATGCAAACCCCCAAATCCTTAACATGGACGAGAGTTGAAGGCATAAAATTAATTTTCATAGAAAGCATTCGTAACCCAAGCATCAGACCCAGATGACACAACTGTCTGCAGCAGCTGTGTGGTTGAATGGAAAACAGTATTTGTGTTTTTCTTTTGAAATGCTCAGTATCCTTTTTTTTTTCCTGAGCCTCATTACATGCATTTGTGAAGCTTTTTATTCCCTGTGTTGAGAAACATTTGTCCTTTTGTTACAGAATCCATGGTTCCGGAAATCCCGTTTTAAAGGAGGGAAAGGCAAGAAGCTGAATATTGGTGGTGGTGGCTTGGGATACCGTGAACGCCCTGGGCTGGGCTCAGAAAATTCTGTAAGTAGAGATTCTGGAGAGGTTGTTCACAGATTCTTGGAACTTTTACACTTGGTACTGGTTACTCCTTAATTTAAAACATCTTGATACTGGATTACAGTGTCTGCTTTAAAAGTTCTCATAGCTCAGCATCTTTCAGACTTGGGATCAAATATCTCAAGTGAAAGTCTCCTGTGCTGTTCTCTTCTTGTAAAGAGCTGGTTTTTTTAGAGCCAGAGTGACCCAGAAAGTTTGGAGGTTCCTCATAAAATAGACTGTCACTGTAAAATAAATGCTAATAAATTACTTTAAAAGCCATTTTGAGGCTGATTCTTGACAGAAAAGAAATGGAGCAAACTGTTCCACTGCTCAGGGCTCTTCAGAAGTCCATCATCCTTAGTGGATGTATTTCCTGAGTGCAGGGACAGGCTAGATTTGGGGAGTGATTGAACTGACAGTGTCTGTGTGGGATAAACCTCTGCAGCTGCCCTTTGTGTTTTTGCACAGGACCGTGGAAACAACAACAGCGTGATGAGCAACTACGAGGCCTACAAGCCCTCCACAGGGGCCATGGGGGACAGGCTGACAGCAATGAAAGCAGCTTTCCAGGTCAGTTCCATTACTTGGACTCTTTTCCTCCCCTGAAAATGCAGCAGCCCTGTTATTTCAGGGAAGTTGGGCGTGGTGGTTGTGACCGTGTCACTTGGAGCACACTCAGCAGTGCAGTCCCAAGTGGTGGAATGGTGGAATTAGATGCAGGTTGGACTGAACGCGTTTGCACAAATTTGCCAAGCTTACTTTGTTTCCTGCTTCCTCTTTGCTCTTTTTCCTTCCTGGATTCTGTGCCTGGGCTTGGTCCTGTTGACGTTGCTTAGCAGCAATAGTGTAATTGCAATCAAAAGAAAGAGGAAACAGAAGCTCTTTCTCTTCAGTGTAAAAATTATCCCCACAATGTAAGAATTCCCTTTTTGGTGTGGTCTGGTAGGAGGTGCCCATTACTAGCTGTATGTCCATAAGCACAGCAGGAATATAATTGCTCAAAGACTGACTTTTTCTGGGAACTCTGTTCCCCCAAAATGCAAGGCGGGCTTGCAAATGCACAATGACTCTGTGTTCTGTGGGGCAGTGCAGAGCCAAACCTGCTCTCTTTTGTCTCTTCCTTTCCTGCAGTCCCAGTACAAGAGTCATTTTGTTGCTGCAAGTTTAAATAACCAAAAGACTGGGAGCTCTGCTGCTGGTGCCAGTGGCTGGACCAGTGCCGGAAGCCTGAACTCTGTCCCAACGAGTTCAGCGCAGCAAAATGCCACCAATCCCGACAGCCCCATCGCAGCCACCGCAGCAGCAAAGGGCGTCCCGGGCTTCACCAGCTCCGGCAATTTGAGCAGCGTTCCCACCTTCCCGAGTGTCGGAGCACAGGGCTTCAACAGCACGAATGCTGGCACCAACAGTCGAGAAGGCGGCGGCAGTGGTGTTGGTGGCGTGGTCAGAGAGCGGTACAATGACAACCGGAACAGTCGCCACAGTGAGGCCCCGCGGCGTGGGGAGGGCGGTGGCCGTGCCGAGGGCGGTGGCCGTGGCGAGGGCGGTGGCCGCTTCAATGATGGCCAGCGCTTCAGCGACGGCCAACGCTTCAGCGACGGCCAGCGCTTCAACGACGGCCAGCGCTTCAACGACGGCCAGCGCTTCAGCGACGGCCAGCGCTTCAGCGACGGCCAGCGCTTCAGCGACGGCCAGCGCTTCAGCGACGGCCAGCGCTTCAACGACGGCCAGCGCTTCAACGACGGCCAGCGCTTCAGTGATGGCCAACGCTTCAGTGATGGCCAACGCTTCAGTGATGGCCAACGCTTCAGCGAAGGCCAACGCTACAACGATGTCCAACGCCATGGCGAAGGCAGCGGCCGCCACAGTGACCCTTCCCGGCACAGTGATGGCCGCCACAGTGACCTCCATCGCCACGGCGAGGGCCGGCACTTCACCGACTTCCCAGGCAGCGGCAACCGCAACAGTGGTGACAGCAGGAACAGCACTGAAGGGAGGAACAGCGAGAGCAGGAATGGAGAGAACAGGAAGGATGCCAACGGCCGAGACAACAAGACAGATGGTTTTGCTGTCCCAGAGCCCCCAAAACGGAAGAAGAGCCGGTGGGACAGTTAAAAGCTGGGGGTTCCAAGCCTGGAATCTCTGCAGGTAGTGTTGTCTTTTTCCAGAGGATTTCTTGGGGTTTTTGGTAACTGGTTGTGAGCAGCTGGGGCAGGAGAAGGAAACCATAAGAACGCCCCATGCAAGTTCATCTGCGGACAGATTCACCCGAATGAAATGCACACAACATTTAGTCAAAGAAATCAGTTTGATGAAGCTCCCTGGGCTCTGCTTTGAAACATTCAGTGCTCGAGAGACTCTGCTGGATTTAAACAGATCTTCTTGACAAAGAGAAGCTGTTCCACATCCTTGGAACATTAAGAAACTGTTGTCCATAGAAGTATGAATTAGTCTTTTCTTAACCAGCGTTCACATTTACAAAGCAGTCCAGTCCACCTAGAGATGCTCAGGACCTGCCTGTTAGACATTAATCTTGCAGCAGTTTGGTCAGTATGGTGAGTTCTTCCCCCATCTCCCTTTCACATACTCTCTTCTCCCCAGATAATTTGGCCCCCAGGTTGCCCCTTACCTCTCTCCCCATCAACTAAGAATGTATCAATTTGCTTTGCTGAAGGTGGGGCAGAGCAAGTTGATTTTTCTTCTTTTTTTTTTTTTTTTTTTTTTTTTTTTTTTTTTGTGTGTGTGTAACTGTTTGAGGGATCTTTCTCCAGCCCAGCAAACCACAAACTCACTTGTAGTATAGGTTGGACTCCCTGGCGTGTTTGTGGTCAGTACCTCAATTTCAATCCCATTGCCCAGGTATTTTTTTTCTTTCAGAGAACCTCCTGTTTCCTAAAATCCCTCATTCTGGTGGAAGCCTGCATAGCAAACCTGTCTCTCTGCTGTGCCTATGCACCCTCTGTTCTGAGAGGGTTGAGTGCTCTCTTCTAATGAAAAACAAAAAAGGGAAAACAATGTAGATACACAACAACAATCAGAGGCTGAAGCCCCCAGGAAGTGTGGCTAAAAGAAGAGGCCTCATGCAGAAATTCAGGGATCTGTTGCTCAGAAGCCTTTAGGGAGAACTCAAAAAACAATTAATGAAAAGAAACGGCTCAAATCTGGCCCCATATTGGACACATGTAGTAAATCTGTAAAATCTCGCTTGCCCGTTTTTAACTTTTTGTGTGTATTACCTGTTTATTAACTTTTTTTTTTGCCACAAGGTAGGGAAGAACTTTTCAGTTGGAACATGTCAGCACCCACCGCTGGCTCATTTCCACTGGAAGAAGTACCAGAAGCTGTCAGGGTTTTGTGACATTGTGATGTTTTCTTTATCAGCTATGCATTTACTTTCTGCTTGCTCTAGTAAATGTTTTATTACTGGTACAAAAATATTCAGCATGTGCTTTTTATTCTCCACTTCCTTTGGCTGCCCTGGCATGTTGATGGAGACCTGGCTGGCTGGATATTTGACTGTGTCTCTCACCGGAAGTTGAGGATTGTAGTTGATAAAAGACTTCCTGTGGTTTTTCTTAGTATCTTTCACCCCAAAATGTTTCACAAATCCTGTTTTAACTTCAAGGCCTGTTGGGGAATAGATTTTCCTCCATGAGAACTGACTGACACCTGAACTGGCTTCTGTTGAGACACCAAGTCATTATTTGGGCCTCCTCAGAAGCCAGCTCTAATCTGTTGCAGTTTTTTAAAATAGCTTCCAGAATTCCCTCCTCACGGTCTGGGCAGGAATCGTTGCCCTGGTTTGAGCTCTGCACATTTGGTGTGAAGACCAGGGTGTTTCTGGGCAGACTAGCAGGGTTTTGCAAGCTGTTGTATTTCCCTTCTCACCCTGAAGGTCCGTCATTCTGCAATTAAAGACTGGAGTTTCAAAACAAAATGTAAAAATAGCCCCATAGTCTGAGCTGCCATCTGCTCCCTCCCTTCCCAGATCCCAGCTCGCTGCCACTGGGAACTGGCCCCGTGTGAGGCATATGCTGGGGGTTCTCCCCTTCTTTTTAACACTTCTCTCTGCTCTTTGTAGGATTATTGAAATTCCTCACCCCTCTCCCAGCTACCAGGAGCCTCTTGGGAAGAGAGCGAGTAAATATTGATCAGTGACAGGGAGCCACCAATGTCAGTTTGCAGGGCTGTGTGAGGTCCATGGGAGGGTTGATTCCATGGCCATTGGAAGAAGGGAGCAGTATGAGCAACATTCCAACTGCCCTGAGAGGGAATCTGTCCCTGCAGTGGCAGCTGTGCTGGTGTTTTCCAAAGAGACAAATTCCATCCAGGAGATGATTTAAAAAATGTGAATCCTGGAGCCCTTCCCTTCCCTGACTTGGCTCCTGGCTGTCTGTCCCTCCGGTTCCCTATGACTCCCTTTGCACCTTCGCTTTTCACTAAAATGTCTGGGAATGCACAGAATTACTTACCTATTCCCTGTCGCTGTCTTTAGCATGAAATTGCTGCCTTGAGGGACTGTGTAGGAAAAGGATGCTCCGTGCTACCGCCAACATGCTGTTTGATTCATCTGCCATGTGCACCAGTTCCTTGGGAATGCCATTTCCCCCAAGCAAGGAGCTTTCCCAGGCAGTGCAGGTGCAGGGCAGTGGGCAGGGGGATGCGGGGGCCGCCTGTCCCTGCCAGGGAGAGCAGACCTGGCTGGGGATGGGGCTGAGGTTCCAGCCTTTCCCCCCACTGCTGCTCTCCAGCCACGGGCTGCTGGGTCTAATGGAATACAAGGACAGAAACAAGCCAGACAGACTCTGTTTATTCACTTCTTAGCCTGCAGTGAGATGACAGGGCCACGACTGTTGCATGCAGGGTCGTTTGTGTTAATGGATGAAGTGTGGGGGATCCAGGTATTCACTGCACCCTTCCAGGCTGTAAAGCTTGTCCTACCTCCCTCAGCCCACCCTATCCCAGTGCCTCCTGCTCCAGTTGGTGGTGGTGTGTTGGTGTTCACACCATCCATGAGCTGCAGAGGATGTGAGGGAGACCAGGGTGAGCTGCAGAACAGCTCCATGGGTACCCTGTGCTCCCACAAACTGGACAAGGCCAGAGCTGGTGCCGAGTAGGGGAGTCCGAGGCAGGACTGGGCTCATGGGCTGAGCTTTAACACCCTGGAGAAGTCACTTCCCACTTGTGGGGGTAGGAGCGAGCACAGGCGTTGTTTCCTGGTGAAGACTCAAGGTTTTGCATGCACAGACATCACATCGGTCCCTTGCACGTGAAGGAAAATGAGGTTTAATGGCTTGTTTTTGGGCCGGGGCTGAGGAGGAGCGAGAGCACATGGTCCCTTTGCACACTGGCTCTGAAGGAGAGGGAGCTGACTTGTTCCAGCTGCTATCCCAACCCTGGCTCTCCATGCAAGTGTAAGCAGAGTCCGAAGCATGAGGATCAGCGTCTTTCCAGGCACATCTGGATGCCCAGGTAGGAAATCCACCCTCTTCACAGCATCGTCTCCAGCTCCTTGTTGGGGTTGGGGTGACACTGAGTCAGGTCTGTCAAATCCACCGTGTTTTCCCCCCGGGGTTTCTGGCTCATTTCCTGGGCCGGGCAGGGCAGGAGCTGGTCCAAGGTGCCGGAGCTGGGGATGTATCCGGGCAGGCGGGGCCGGGCCGGGAGCAGCAACCCCTGGGTGCCCCCCGTCACCCGCCCCGCCAGACTCGTGCTGCAGCTTTGGGGGGCCTGGGAGCCCGGCCCAGCACAGCAGCAGCTCCCAGGGCGTGCTTGCTTCCCCAAATCCAGTGCCAGGAGCCTCCGGAAATGGGCTTTCTTGATCTCGGCCTGCACCTGAGAGAGCAGAGGGTGCTGCTGTGCCCAGAGACAGCAAAACAGCCTTTCCTCCCCTTCCCCCTGCCCTTCCTCCTTTCCTTTCCTTTCCTTTCCTTTCCTTTCCTTTCCTTTCCTTTCCTTCCTTCCTTTCTTCCCTTTTCCCTGCCCTTTTCCCTGACCTCCCTTTCCCTTTTTTCTTTCCCTTTTTTCCCTCCAAATCCTACTGAGGGCTGGATCCAAGCTTTTTGCTCTGGTTATCACAGCCTGGGACTGCAGGTTGCCTTCCCTGACCCTAAAGGGGCTGGAACAGGGAGCTCAGTTCCTCATTCTTCCCACTTACCTCCCCATTGCAAAAGCAGTAGATAAAAGCCACAAAGAAACCCTGCCAAGAGACCAAAAGAGGTGGAGTTTGAGGTCCCTGAGCCTCCCTAGATGAACATCCCTCCATGCTCAGAGCAGTAACACACCTGGGAGGAGTTAAAGAGCATCTCGTAGTGCATCTGGATCTGCCACAGGAGCCCGGAGACGTCAGTGTAGGGCATGGCCATGAACACCACGTAGTGGACTCCAAAAAGTGGCATCAGCACCAGCGTGGACTTGAGCAGCTTCCTGAAATGAGAAACCTCGGAGCTGTTACCTGGGACTTGCTGGGCAGCCCCAGGGCCCCACAGTGTCCAGGCTGGAGATGGGAGCAGGAAGAGCTTGGAACTCCTGAGTCAGGTTTCAATCCAGCAGAGCTGCCAGGAGCATTGGCTGCCATTGTCCTGCCACCCTTCCTCACTCCTCCAGCCCTTCCCAGAGCTCTGCTCCTCCTTCACAACCTCTGGGAGCCATCCTGGCTGAACAGGGAGGACATGAGGATTTGGTGCTGCCAGCACTTGCCTGTACTGCTGCCGAGGGTCGGGCTTGCCTGTGGTGGTCTCCCAGAGCTTGGAGGCCAACACCCGGACGATGTTGAGGAAGAGGAAGAAGTTCACCTGCCAACAGACACTCAGAGGGATGATGGTGCCCACAGTGACCTGGGGGCTGCCCGAGGAGCGCCCAGGGACGCAGGCAGGCACCTCTGGGTGAGGTGCAGGCAGGGACATGGGGGTGATGCCGTGGTCAGAGCAGGAGGGACCAGGGAGCCTGGATCCCTCTGGGCCCCCCCCGGGTGCCGGAGGGGCCGGGACAAAACTCCAGTGACTACAAGCGAACAGCTCCGGTCTCTGTCAGTCCTCTTTCCCCAAAAGGAATTGGGAGGTTCATCCACAGGATTCTTACCACAACGGCAGCCAGGATGGGGACCTGATAAATCCACTTCATGTTCCCCGCACTGAGGTCCCAGCACCTGAGAAGACCAGTAAAGAAACTCCTTAGAGAAACCTGACATCACTGGGAAGGTAAATTGCCTGCTGATGGCTTGCTGTACCCCCAACCACCCCAAGACCCCCATCTCCCACCCTTCACCCCCCTGGTGGGCTTTGTGTAAATCTTGAGCCATAGCTACAAGCATCTGTAACCATCATGGTGGGCCAAAGCAGGTGCGAATTCACATTAATATTCCTGAGGGCTCCTAGGCCACCTCATCCCAAAGTGCTGCTGTTCATGTGGTGGCCTTTCTCCTTTTAAAATGCCTCTCTCCAGAATGTGCCCTTTAACATCCATCTCTGTGCTGTTTATTGATCAATTTGTGCTGCAAACCTGCATTCACCATCCTCCCAAATGCAGAACAAAACCACTATTGCTCTGCATTGCTGACAAGTCTATGAATAAGCCTTGAATGCGTGTTTCCTCCTCTTGTTCTTTTTGGAAAATTTTTCTTCCCAAAAAGCTCTGGTGCCCACAGATACTTTGCTGATGTTTTCAACCCCTCTTCCCTTCCCAAAGGCCTTGGAGAAGGTGGGTGTACATACTGTGTATCCGCCAGCGAGGCCCTGACACTGGCCCAGACGGACACAAACACAGCAGGAAGACCTGGAGGGGCAGAGTCAGAGTGAGGAGCAAGGTTGAAGCATCACCTGTGCAGATCAAACCAGTTCCTGCATCCCACTGCCCTTCCCTGGGCACTTGGTGCTGCTCAGCCATGGCTGATGCCACAGCTCCCAGCTGCTCTCCAGGACCACGGCCAGGCCTGGGGTCTGTGCTCACCCCAGCCAATGATGATGAGGACCCACATGTAGTTCTTGTTGGAGAGGAAGGCCATGAAGATCAGGCTGTGCAGGTAGAGACCTTCCACCAGGATCCAGTAATGGTTGGTGGCCAGAAAATAGAGGAAGAGAGTCACCACCAGCTTGCAGCCAACCTGGTGGCACAGGGAGATGCCCGTGTCAGGTTGGTCCCCAAAAGCAGAACCTGGTGGCTTTTGCTTTCTGGTCACCAAAACCCAGCTGTACCCCATGTTCCTCTTGAAGAGACCTCTATCTTCTCTGGGATATTCCAACATCTCCTTTCCCATAGGACAGGAATTCCCTGTACACAGACCAAGGTACTCTGTGGTCTGGTCTCTAGTGTGACACCAGGACAGGGAGGAGCTGGGCAGAGCCAAAGGTGGATCTTCATCCCCTCCCCCTGAGCAGCACAGCCCCGGACTGGGAGGATCCCAAGGACATCCCATTGCATCAGGGCTCCTAAATCCCCCTTTCCCCCATCCACCACTTGCCAGGTGGCCCCACTGTCCTGGTGAGGGACCCCTGAAATCGTCCTCCCGCATCCTGTCGGTGTCGCTGGGCACCGTGTCTGAGTAGAGCACCATGTCCTTCACGAAGATGCTGAGGGCCCGGCAGATGAAGGAAGTGAAGAGGTGGACATGGATGTAGTTCCGTGTGCAGTGCAGACGCCTGGGGAGAAGGGATGTGACACGAACCCAGCCCCAGCTGCCCAACCAACTCATCACACCTGGGCTCAGGTAATGGGGAGTCCCAGAGTGAGCTCTGGGGTGTCAGCCCTCCCGTGGGCACAGAAACCAGATCTGGGAGCAAGTGGGGTGTCCACACTTTCTAAGAGCAGGGTGGAGCAGATCAGGAGCTGGTCACACTGGGGCTCTTTGAGGTTCTGGGGAATTGGCTGATGTTTCTGTTGGGTCTGGGGTAGTTCCCATTCCTTTGGGGGCTGCCCCCCCCAGGGCTCCTGTGTGTGGGTGGTGGGATGAAGAGGGTTCCCCCACACAGGAGGGGCTTCGGCCTCTCCTTACTTGAAATAGGAGAGGATGCAGACAGCGACGATGAGGGAGGCCAGGGAGATGGAGTAGCCCACGGTGTACATCAGGTGCAGGCGGTCAAACACCTCCTGGAAGAGAAGGACTGGGCTCCACCTCCCCCCCGGAGCACAGGGGGAGCAAGGCTGGTTTGAGGAGCAGAGATGGAAGAGCTGCCTGCCCCCAGCACTTCCCCTGGCCTTTGCTTCTTCCTTCCCTGACCCCCATCCCCACCCCTTTCCCAGCACCTTTGACCAACAAGGTCACCTTCTCCTGGCTCCGGCTCTCGGAGGAGAAGAGCAGGGCACACTCCGTGTAGTTGGCCCAGGTCTTGTTGATGCTGAGAGCCATGGCCCAGGTCCCATAGGCGCTGCAGTACCTGTAGGCGTGACCTGGGAACAGCAATGGGCACCGTGGCAGCAGAAGGACCTGCAGGAAGCCCAGACATGTCCCTGCTCTGTGGATTGTGACCGGGGTGAGGTCGCTTTCTGCCTGGGTGCAAGACTTGCCTTTGTGGTTGAAGTCGTAGATGTAGTCAGGGCAAGGCACTGACACCTCCTGGCTGGGGGAGCCCCTTGGCCAGCAGATGATCCCGTCCCACTCCGGAGGGCAGCTGGGGTCTGGCCAAAGAGCAAAGACACATCTCACATCTCCAGTCAGGGCCTCAGCATAACCTCCGGCTTCCCCGGGTGTCTGCTGGACCAAGGGGAGGAAAACACTGCCCCACATCCCCCCGGGCTGCAGAGAGGGGGAAGCTGCAGGGCACAAAGAAGGGGGACACATCCCACCTCTTCCAAATGGGGCAAGGCCCCTCCACAGCTCTTGTTTGTGGTGTATATGGAGCTGTCTGGAAAATTCTGGAGCCAGTCCTGGCTCCCCAGGGTGATGGTTGCACCCAGAGCACACAAGGTGCCATGAGCTCCACACACCCCCAGGAGCCAGGTGTCCTCGGCCCCATCCCACTCCCATCGGAGGGGACAGCATTCCCCACAGTGTAGCCGGCTCCACCAGGGCTGGCTGACCCAAGCACAGGGGAGGGACGATACCTTTGATCCTCTCCAGCTGGGCCTTTATGTCCCTCTGACACTTTTCCTTGGCCTCCACCAGTAGATAGATCTGCTCTTCTTTCGTGAGAACATCATCGGAATCGACCTGCCCAGACAAAACCTGAGTGACAACCCCTTGGCTCAAGTCATGGCATGGCCATGCTCTCCCAGCCCTCTCCAGGAGAGTCAGGTTTGGGTGGCTTTGGGTAGATTCAACTACATGGGGAAGAAAAAAGCTTCCCCCGCCTTCCTGCTCTCATTTTTCCCTCTTCCAAAGCTGATGCTGACCCCAAGCCCCCTCCCATCCTCTCCATGGTCATTTCTGCTCATGTTTCTGTGCAGAAATCAGTGGCCTATTTGACTCCTGCCCCAGCTCCGTCACCCACCCCACCAGCAGTGCTGGGTGTCCCTGTTGCCCATGCTGAGGTCTGGCACCCCCTGGGTAAAGTGCCCAACCAGGGCTCAGCAAACCAGTGAGTGCCCAGTACCCGAAGCAGACAGTGCAACCCATGGCACCTTCAGCCTCCCCATCACACCACATGTGCAAACGTCTTTTGGGGTCTTTTGGGCTCCAAGATGCTTGAAGGTGTTTAGAGCCGGGATGAGGACACAGCTTTGGAAGTGAAAAGGAGCCAGGATGCAAAGGGGTCACTCTCCCCAGACTGCCTACAGTGAGCACAGCCAAATCTGGCTCCAGAGAGGAGATCCAGGACTCCTGTCCATGCTCTGCCCCAAACCAGCATCTGGGGGGGCAGATGAGGGGCTGGTGAGGGATGTGGGGCAGGAGTGGGTTCCTGGGGGTGCATCAGCAGGATGGGGGCCTGGCTGTGGGAGTCTCACTGGCTGTGCCCAGCTCTGCCCTCACGGCGTCCCTCCAGCCCCTCCTGCCCTGCTCGGAAACCGCCCGCTCCGTTCCCCCAACACCTCCGAGGCACTGAACCCTGCCCTGGATGTGTCCAAGAAATGGAAAAACCATCACGCTGCAGTGCCTCCATGGCTGCTGGAAAGCTTTTAGCAGGAGTGGAGATGCTCCCCCCTCCTGCCCAGCAGCTCTGTAGAGCAGGACATGAGTCGGGAGCACACCCAGCCCCAACCGGGCCGGTGGCACAACCAGCAACATTTAAAGCCAGGACAGGGACCTGAGGAGCCCCTGGGCCACGCAGACTTACCAGAGCCGATGCCGAGCTCAGGAGGCAGCAGCACAGGAGAGTCACCGCAACACCTCCCACGGGACCAGATGCCTCCATGGTGCCACCGTGTCACTCGGATGGGGACTTCAGGGACCGGAATCGCTGCCCGTGGTGGAGAGGGCTGATGTGTTCAGCAGGACAGAGCATCTTCTGGGAGCACCTTCCCGGCTGCTGGCCCCACCGAGGTGAGGTGGCAGTGGGGGCACAGCCTGTCCCTTGGAGCTCAGGGCTGGGTGAGTCCCCTGTCCCTGTGGGCGCTGCCCCAGCAGGGCTATAGGGATCTGCTCATGGGCTCTCCAGCAGGGGGGTTTCTCCCCCCACCATGCTTGATCCTATTCTCTCTTTGTGTCTTGCCTGCTTTAAGCAGCTCCAGGAGCATGTGCAAACAATTCCCATTCGGATGGGGATGGCAGAGGTTTATTGGCTTAGCCCAAGGTGCTAAAATCCTCTTCATTCAAGGCAGATTCCTCTTCTCTTTTCAGAAACTTCTCTCACTGCCTGGTGGCTCATTTTTCAGCTGTCACAGCATTCCCCCACTGCCCCCATGTTACTCAGTGCCCTCCAGCCCCAGACTGGTCCCAAGGAGCTGGAGGAAGGTAGGGAAAATCCCAGCGAGGTGGTTGGAGGCAGGGAGGCAGAGGGTGCAAGCACGTGAGCAGCACCTCAAGCTGATGCTCCCGCAATGGGATGTCTTTCAGGCAGACGCCAGTTTAACCCTTTTCCTTCTCCAGGGGCTAGGGTGAGTTTTGGGGAGATGTGCTGGGATCTGTCCTGCTCCCCCACACACCCGCAGTGACCTCAAGGCACGTTTGCGTTCGGTCTCCTGCAGGGAGGGGCTGGAGGCTCCATCCTGGGGCGGGGGTGGAGGAAGCAGCCACCTGGATGGGGTCCCACACCACTGCTGGGTATCAGGTCAGAGCTGGTCCCACTGCAGCTATCACCATTTGTCACCTGCATCCCCCTGGGGTGGCCCCACGGTTGTTCCCTGCCTTTGTGATGCTCAGCTTGCTCCCACCACCCAGCCAGTGCCAACACCTTGTGACCTCCAGCAGCCTGAGTGCCCCCCAGGGAAAACAGGCCACAAAGAGGGGAGTCCTCTGTCCCCAGGCAGGTTGTCATGAGTGGGATGAGGCTGGAATTCAACAGCTCAGTGCCAAATCTCAGCTCCCAGCCTAGGCCCCTCCCTTGGCCTGTGTAATCCATGTCCAGACACAGCTCTTGCTGCCTCCATAAGTGCCCCAATCCTGCACAGAGCAGCAGAGCAGCCGGAGCCTCCCTCGGGGTTTTCCTGGCAAGGCAGCTCATTCTGGTCCCAGCAATGAGCCCCTGTGGCTGTGTGATGAGGGTCAGGGTCCTGCTGGGCTCCTCTGGTGAGGGAAGGCCGAGGCAGCGCCGCAAATCCCAGTGACAGGGCTCAGGAGGGGCTGCTGCTCCTGCTGCTGGAATCAGACAGGAAAACAAGCCCCGCAGTGGCCATCAGCTGACAATCAAGGAGGGACTGGGGACATCAGCAGCAGCTGCCTGTCTCCACTGCCCAGGCCATAGTGTGGGCGGGACACCAGCTCTGCCAGTGGCTCCTCTGGATGCTGCAGGGGCACGGAGGGCAAGCGAGGGATAAACAGTCAGCTGCACCATGACTGTTTTCTGAAGGCTCTGCTGGGTCTGATTTCTAATCCAGAAGCTACCGGGGAGTGAGGATGGAGTTAAGGTGAGGTTATTTTGGAGTCAGATGGATGCTGAGGGGGAGGCAGCTCAGGGGCAATTTGATTCCCTTGATTTTCCAGACAAAACCTGACCCAGGCTCCGAGTTCACACTTAGCAAAACATGTTGGGTTTTTTGCTAAGTGACTCATTAAATTAAAGAGAGCTCTGGAAAGCAATGATTGCAAATGACACCCATCCAGCCCCCTCAGCTCCCCAACCCTGGCTAGCAATCAGGAGTTGATGGCAAATTCCCAGCAGTTTGTGGCTGCTTCCTCCTCCTGAATGACCCCCGTAATTCCTCCTGTGCCCTGGTGCCCCACTCATCTTGTTTAAGTTGATGGTTTAGAATGTCTCAATGTAAGGCTCAAGCCCCATTTTCTAGGATGCCGAATTTCAATGAGTTCTGTGCCTTTTGTGGGTCTTCAAAGAGTTGGGAGAGGAGGGTGAGAACAGAAGCATCTCTCACTCGAGTCTGCCCAGCACCTGGAGAGGAGCCAAAAGGAGATCCCATCTGCCCTGCAGGTTTTGGGGGTGCTTGGGATGGGTGGTGCAAGGCTGGGAAAGACCTGCGCTGATGAATTCAGTTGTGGCTTTGGCCATCATTTGCTTTTCCTCATTAGCCATCCTGAGAGAGGTGAGCACCTATACTGTGGTCTTTCCTAGGGCATAAGCTCAGCCCTGGGGAGAGACTGGGGCAAAGCAGACCCTGAGCATGAGGCCAGGGGACTCTTCAGAGAGTTCTGAGCTCCTTTGAAGCGGCACTTCGTAAATCCTGGTCTTAAAAGGGCTCTGCAGTGCTGGCCCTCGCAGGCCTGCCTCCAAACAGGCGCGTTTCTCGTGGGTATCGTGGCAGGTTTATCAGCCATCGTGTTGCTATTTTCTTGCCAGGCCCCCGTGGCCATTCGCGTTTAGGTTTCAGAGATCATTTAGCAAGCAGCCCCCATGCAGCCCACCCAGTGCAGGTGCTGGAGGGGGACACGTTCCCCCTTTTGCAGCTGAGGGGGGCGGCTGGTGGCTTTGTGGAGCCAGGAGCTGATGACAATGGGCAATTGTCAAATTGGGGCCCCTCTCGTTTGAGTTTTCTTCCTTTTATAGTAAGTAGCAGTTGCTCCAGCAGCTGGCCTGCCCCTCTGGGGTGAGCACTGGGCTCCGTATATAAGGGAAGGAGCAGCCTTTGCCTTTCATCCCTCCGTTCCCTTCCCTCGCTGGGCGGCAGGGCTCATCCCGCACCTCCGCAAATCCCAGCGCGATGCCGCTCAAGAAACCCGACCCGAAGAAGGAAGCAGCCAAAGCAGCTCCAGGCTCAGAGCCTGCCTTCGATCCCAAGAGCGTGAAGGTGAGTGAGGAATGAAGACGTTACCATGGTTCTCCGTGCCTGCCATCTGCCAGGCACAGGCGATGCAAAGTGCTGTGCAAATGGCATTAGCCAGGCTGGGAGCCAGCCTTGGGAGGGGAAAATTATCTGATTGTGTGGATGCAGCAGGCTGGGAGTGATGCTGTCCTGACTGGGGCGATGTCTCAGTCTTCCCCACCAGCCCTGCCCAACACTCATGGGAGGGAACCAGGACACCACTCCCGGAGCTCGAGCTGCAGAGTCAAAGCCCCTAGCTCCTGCTGAGACCCCGTGTCAGGGCCCCAGCAGCAATAAAAAGCTTCTCTGCCACACACTGTCTCCATCCTGAAGTATTTTGTTGCCTGCATTGCCTCCTCTACATAAGAGCATCCTTTATCCAACGGCTCCACAACAGGGGCTCGCTTTTTCCGTGATTCCTCAGGATCCTCATGTTTTTAAGCCAGAGCTGTGGCAGGAGACTTAGTAAGAGCAGGCTCAGCATGGAGGCTGTTTAATCACTTGAACTTGGGATCAGGCCTTAAAATAACATCCTTTTCACCCAAAATAGTCCTGACTGCGATCTGAGCATCCCTCCTGCCTGCCCACCCTGCTGCTGCCAGCTGTGCTTTCCACAGGGATCTCAGCTCCGCAGCAAGGGCAGAAGCAGCTGGGGACACAGCGCAGCCAGACATGGCATGGATATGGGACATGGCCCCCTGCCCCAAGCCTGGGGAGGGAGAGGTCCAGAGGGGAGACTCCCTCTGCTCCCCCCAGCAGTAGCACACCCCTCATGCCTGGCTCTGCTCCCTTCTCTTTACAGATTGAATTCACGGCAGAGCAGATTGAAGGTAAGTGCTGAGTTCAGCTTCTCTCAGAGATTGCTTTAGAAATGGGGAATCCTTTTTCTAGGTAGTTTTTCACCACAGACACAAGAGCCGAGGCCCCACACATCAAATCCCCTCTTGGGGGAAAGACCAGCAGGATCCAGAGCCTGGCAGGGAAAAGGTATTTTTCATTCATGGTGGGAGATGCAGCCCGGTCAAAGTCAGGGATTCTAGTGGGAGGAGCAGCCTCTGGCAATGCAGGGAGAGCCCCAGAAAGTGGAGATTCAAGTGGAAAAGGGGATAAACAGGGACGTCCTGCAGCAAAGCTGGCTGCTGGGGGTGCAGGGATCTAGCAGGTCACCCAGCCAGCTCTGCAGAGGTGACAGAACCTGCTCGAGCAGCCAAGTGACTCGTCCAAGGAGTCTGGCAAACCTCAGCCCGCATTGCCTAAGCTCACTCAGGACTGTGACGCGTTCCGAGGGCACAACCACGCACATGTCCATCCCTTCCCTGCCTGCCAGTGCTTTGCTGGAGTGGCAGTGGGGCCACTCCGAGCTCTTCTTCCCTGCAGAGTTCAGAGAAGCCTTTGGGCTGTTTGACCGGACGCCTGCGGGGACGATGCTGATCAGCTACGGACAGTGTGGGGACGTCCTCCGGGCACTCGGCCACAACCCCACCAATGCAGAGGTCCTCAAGGTGCTGGGCAAGCCCAAACCAGAAGGTGACAGTGAGCTGGGGACAGGGTGGGACAAGCAATTCCTGTTCTCCCTGGCAGCAAGTAGAGGGTTACATTCCCTGTAGGAAGAATCCTGCAAGGTGACAGAACTGGGAAGGAAATTGTGCAGACAGACTTCATGTCTGTGTAATTCCTTCGCTCCCCTTCCCCATACCATGGATGATGACGTAAGGGATCACAGTCCTCACACAGGAATGGTGGCAAGTGATGCTTAGCAGACCTTACACTGAACTGGTGCAAACTGGTATAACCTGATCAGTCCCAGTGCAGCCACATTACCGTGGTGACAGACTGCCCACCTGATGGTTTTATTTTGGGCTGGTATCAGGGGTCTCTGTGCAGTTCCCTGATGTTAATACTTTATTCCTCATATGGATCTTCCAGTCTCAAGTATAATATAATAGTTCCATCTCCTCATGGTATTCTGCCCCGTACTCTGAAGGAAAAGAGACCAGGAATGTTAATCAGGAGGCCCTCAGAGGCTGGATTCAGCCCCATGAAGTTAACCTCTGACCCCATCTCCTCCCCTTCCAGAAATGAACACAAAGATGCTGGACTTTGAGACCTTCCTCCCCATCCTGCAGCACTTCACCCGCAACAAGGAGCAGGGCACCTTCGAAGACTTTGTGGAAGGGCTGCGTGTCTTCGACAAGGAGGGCAACGGGATGGTCATGGGGGCCGAGCTGCGCCACGTGCTGGTCACGCTGGGTACGGGCTGGCCCCAGGGCGGGGGGAGCAGGGCATGGGCCCCAAGCTCTTTCTGGGCAAGTGGCTCAGGTGGCTGGCTGCTCTCACATATCACGGAGACCCTTTTCACTCTGCTGCTCATAGGCTCTTCTAGGAGTCAATGACTCCTGAATGTGTGGCCTTTTCCATCTTATGCCACAGCTTCATGCACGATCCAGGCAAGATGGAGACTCCAGAAGAGCCTCATTTATGAGACAACTGTTGCAGTGTAGTCCTCTCTCCAAAATCTCCCACCAATATTCCTCAGTTGTGGCACACAGCTCTTCTTTAATCCCCTTCTCCTTCCTCTGGTGTCTTTGGTTATCTGAAAGGACAGGAAGGTTCTGGCAGGCTGAAAACCCCTCCCCTCACCTCTCCATCCTCCTCTTCCAGGGGAGAAGATGACGGAAAGCGAAGTGGAGCAGCTCATGGCAGGGCAGGAAGATGCCAATGGCTGTATCAACTATGAAGGTAGGAGCAAGAGATTCCCATCAGGGACACCTCAGACACAGCTCTCTTGTCTTAGGGTGCAAAATGCATCCTCTGCAAGGGCTCTGGTTGGACTTGATGATCTTAATGGTCTTTTCTAACCTTAATGATTCCATGATTCTGTGACACTGGTGATCACTGGAAGGGAGGTGTGGACCCCTCTCCAAAGCGTTTCCAAAGAAGCACTGAGACATGTCAGCCAGGGTGGGAACAAGGTGGTTGTGCCTGTGATTTCCAGGAAAAGCAGCTGAAGGCAGCATGCTTCCAAGGAGTTCAGGACTGTTTTATCCCCAGTTTTGGCACTGTTTTGTTGCAAGCTATTGAAAGTAAACAAAGCCAGCATCTTTCACAGCAGAGGCTAATTGGGAACATTTGGAGACCTGGATCAGTTGTGGCTCCAAGAGGGTGAGATTCTCAAATAGGGCACAGTTAAATTTGGGAACCCCTAAAATTGGAGAGCAGTAAGGAAAAGAGGGGGCCCATTTCCCTTGGCCTCAGAAGACTGGGGATAATGGTACTGGCTCACCTCCAAGGGTTGGTATCACTCTGACCAGATTGGGGATGATGTGCAAAAAGTGGGAACAGAAAGAGGAATATCAGTCCTGGCAGAGCATCTCTTTCATCCCTGGGGTGTCCAGGCTGGGGGTCCTCCCTGCTGCCTCTCCACCTGCCCCCCCCAGCTCACAGCATGTCCTGACCTCTCACACTCTCATTTCTCCTCAGCTTTTGTCAAGCACATCATGTCTGGCTGAAAGGAGAAACGTCAGGTGAATTCAGCGGCGTCTCCTCCTGCTCACTCCAAAATTGGAAATCCTGCAAGTAACAGCCAGGGGCAGAGAAGCCAAAACCCAAATATGCAGTGGATTAATGTCACAAGAATAATCCCAGCTCTGAAGGCACAAGAGTTATGTTGATGATAAGGAATCTCATTTGTAACTCCTGCCAATTAAAATTTATCAGGACAGTATCACCCCTACGATGGTCATTTGTGGTCTGAGTCATTGTGTGGAGTGTCTGCTTGGAAAGAAAGAGGTTGGGGTGGTTTATGGTGCCACATTTCCTAACCTGCCAGAAGCTGAGGGGGTCAGCAGCAGCCAGTGGAAATAAATATTTTAAAACCTGCATCAGTGAATGACTCGATGCTAGGAAAATATAAAGTACTTAGAGAGGAAATTTCTGAACTGAGAAATATCAACATTTCCATTAAAGTTAGAAAGAATATGGAAAATGTACCATGGATATTTGTTAAGCTTTTTCATGTTCCTAGAGTTCTGCCTGAGGAAAACAGAGAAACATTGCTGAGGGGATGAGGTTTCTTTTAGGGTGAATTATCCCTCTAAAATCTATTCAGTTGAAAAGAAAATCCAAATTGCTGGCTGGCCCCAGCTTCCCCTGGCAATTTCTCATGGTTTCATTATGTATTTAATTTTTTAAACATTTCTCCTTCCCTCAGCTATGTAAAAGGCAAGAGGCCAGAAAAAAAAAGAAAAATAAAAAAAAAAAAAGAGAAAGAGAGAAGTAAAAATGACCTTCAGATACTGGTAAATACACAAATTAAACATTTAAAAATCTCTCCCCTCCCAAAATCTCTTTAAACATCAGAAGGTTAAAATGCAGACAGACAGAAGTCTGAACTTTGAATGTTCAGCATCCTTCTTACCTTTTTTTTAATCCATTTTTCTCTAGTTCCTGTTCATCAGCTCAACAATATAGATGGTTGGGTGGCAAATGCTGCCAGGAGATTTAATTCTTCACCTAACTATTTGCATATAAAACTCTTTTTTAAATGGTGCGGAATTACAGCTCTTGACATTTTGGGTTCATCTGAGAAGGAATAGTCTGAATACTCTCATCCCAAAGATTCTTTGCATTGAGCCCTCTCCCGCTTTCCTCCCAGGCTCTCAGAAATGTTTGGAGCCATCTGAGCACCATGAAGAGCGAGATTCCTCCGTGTCCTTGCCATGTGATGTTTGGCACAAGCCGTCACGAAGCATTGGACATCACAGGTGTGTGCCTAAGCCTGGTATCCAATGTGTTGCCTGCAACTTGGTTTTAAACCTGAAGTTACTCTTTCCAGGTTTTGCCTGTGACATTCAACTCATTAAATTTCATTTCTTCCTCCCTCACATGGTTTGTCTGCTTCAGCTTGCAGCTACTTATTGACATGGTGGATGGAGGAGCTATTTCTGGGCAGGTGTCTTCTCATGGCAGGGGTGACTGGGGCTGTGGGCAGTGTCCTGCCTAGGATGGAGCCCAGCCAGGAGGGGCTCCCTGGTTGGCTCTCCAGGCAGAGGGTTCCAGCCAGGAGCTGCCTGGGGGGCTGTGTGATACAGGCTCGTGACTCTCTCCCTCTTCCTACCTGCAAAATAATCATCGGAGCATCACCACAAGCCGTGAATAATTCATGACATGTAACTCAGCCTTCCCATCAGCAGAACACCTGGGAGCAGAAAACACTTTCCTTTGATTTGTTCCTTATTCCAACGTCCCCATTCTGACTTTGACTAGAAATTGAAGGCATTTTGCTCCGATGTGTTGACTTCAGCTGCCACTTGCTTGTTCCTGTGCAGTGACTGAGTAACAGCTGCTTTCAATTCCCACTGTTTGATTCAACTGCTCATAAAAAGCAACATAAGCTGTTTATAGATGCAAGATTAGATTTGAGCTCCTCTCTGTGCTATTCCTACAGCTTCCATTATGCAGGATCTGGGCACCTCATGTTTTTAATGTACTATCTGTGCTTTAACCTCCTAGAGGACCGCAGTGATGGGGTCAGAAGGGACCCTGCTTGCTGCACACTCACTCTGGGGTCACATTTGTCCTTGTCACCACCATGGCATCGACCCCTGCAGCAGAACGTGCTGTGGCAGACAGGAACAGAGCA
This sequence comes from Pardalotus punctatus, assembly GCA_013400915.1. Taxonomy (NCBI): domain Eukaryota; kingdom Metazoa; phylum Chordata; class Aves; order Passeriformes; family Pardalotidae; genus Pardalotus; species Pardalotus punctatus. The sequence continues at coordinate 30,914 of VZTX01014361.1, read as the reverse complement.
GAAGAGAGATGGGGACCTGCCCCAACTCACAGAGGAAATCCACAGCAGGGTCTGGGGGCCCTGGAACTGTGATATCCCTGCTACAGCCATGATATCCCTGCCAGCCTTGACATTCCTACTATAGCTGGGCTATTCCTGCCAGCCTTGATATCCCTGCTAGCTGTGATATTCCGGCTATAGCTGTGATATCCCCGCTTTAGCTGTGCTATCCCTGCCCTGCAAGCCAAGAGGCTGCACTCTCACTGCTCTAGGCAGAGCACAAGCCTTGTGTGTGAGCCTCCAGCTTCCATGCTGAAAGGGCTAACAACTGAAACCAAGGTGAGACCTGCAAAGAGACAGACAGAAAGCAAGCGGTGGGAAATGGCAGAACTACAGGAAAACAGTTTTCCACGTGAAAAATCCAGCCCTTGAAGCACCCCTGGGGGAAGAGCCAGCCACATTTTATTTTGGGGATACATTGTGTCTCTTTAGGACAAAGCAGAGCTGGTTTGTGTAGCAAAGGAGGTTGGAATGATGCACTTGAACAGGCACAGGACATATACCTGTACCTCTTCTTGTTCCTCCATGCCTCCTCCCCTGGCAAAGCTGCTCCCCTCCTCCTCTGGAAAAGCTGAGGATTCCACAGAGCAAGTGGCTTTAGTCCCATGGACATTTACAAAAGCAGCTGTGGGTGCCAGTGAGTGATCCCACAGGCAGAAGTGTACTGTAGGACTGAGGAATCTCTGTAAATCCAGATCTCCAAAGACAATAGTAAACACTGACCTTTCACATTCCGGATGTTTTACATGAATTCCAGGGTACTCTGAGGAGAGATACAAGGAGCCCCCACACTCCGGAGAGCCTGTATCTCCTCACACTGTGATAAGACAGACTCTCATACCAAAGAAGGTCTGGATGTCTGGAGTTCTGTGCCCTGGGGAATGGGAGAGACAGACAGAGCCAGCTTTCATCTCCAGGGGTTATCTGCAGTGCACAAGATCAGGAGGAGGATGAACATGGACTGTGCTTCTTGAAAGGTTTGTTGGAGCCCCAGACCATGTACACACACCACCATCATCACCATCAGTGAACAAGGCCAAAGGCCTTCAGGGGAGGAGACACTTCACTGTCATGTCATTAACACCCTCCCATCTGGCAAAATTACTTGGATCGACCTGATTAGGAAACCAGGTGTCCATCCCAGGGGACAGTACTGTTCTGGGCCCCATTTGTTATTTGCCTCAGGCGAGGGCTTGAAGAAAGCTTTGCCTGCTCCACACCCTGGAAGCAAACAACTGCAGATTTGCTGCCAATAACAAACTTGTAACTACACCTTTCAGAAGTGCAGAGAAAGAGGGGAAGGAGGAAGGCGGAACCCTCCTGCTCTACACACAGCTTTTGTTCTCAAGCAAAGATACAGCCCCTGCTCACTGTGCTCAGCAGCACGTCAGAATCCGACCTTCGGGCCCCTGAGTGCAAGTGCAAAGCACTGAACAGAAGAGTCTGGAGCACAGAGTCCGTGTGTAGGTGTGTGTGCGTCAGGGCGGCGTTATGGCTGATTCAGCAAGCCCACGGAAGGATTTGGAGAAGGAAGGCCTCTGCTAGTTGCAGGTGGCTATTGATAGGTCAGTATTTTTAATAAATTGAGATTTACTTGTGCATCTTTATTCCATTTCTTTGCTAGAGCCCTGTGTGCCAGACGTTGCACTTTCAAACACATCCAAGTTGTAACTGGTAAATTACCTGTCTTGTCCCTATACCGCAATCTTCCAGTTTTACTCCTGGATATGAGGACATCAGGAGGAATTTCTTCACAGAAGGGGCTGTTGAACATTGGAAGGGGCTGCCCAGGGCGGTGGTGGAGTCCCCGTCCCTGGCGGTGTCCAAGGAACGACTGGACACGGCGTTCAGTGCTCTGGTCTGTTGACAAGGGGATCAGTCACAGGTTGGACTCGATGATCCGGAGCCTTTTTCAACACACACGATCCTGTGATTTTGTGACATCGTGGCTGAACCTTCCTGGGCAGCAGCATGAGCACGGACCCCTCAGTGACAGGGCAGGACCCGGGCCGCGCTGACCCCGGTACTGGGAATGCCGACATGGGAACTCCCAGCCAAACCCAGCGCAGAGGCCGGGCTGGCTCAGGGGGCACTGGTGATGGCCGGAGGGAGCCCTCGGACCAGCACCCCAGGGACGCGGGGGCTCCCGACAGACCTGGGGATCCCCAGAGCCCGTTCTGTGGCACAAACTGCAAGCTCTACATTCCATGGGTGCAAAGGCGCTCTGAGGCACGAGCCACAGGCCCTGCCGGGCGCTCACTAGCCCCCACACGCTCGACCATCTCCGTCTCTGCTCGGCCATCTCCGTCCCAGCTCGGGCAGCTCCGTTCCAGCTCGGATATCTCCGCCCCGTCGCTCGGCCATCTCCGTCCCGGCTCGGTCATTTCCGCCCCGATTCGGCTATCTCCGTCGCCGAGTAGTTTCCTCCCGGCTGCCGAGCGCGGCTTTCCCAGCCGTTTTCCGTCGGCGCTCGGCTCTTTTCGCCTGCGCCCTCGGGTATTTCCGGCGGAGGGGTCGGGGATTTCCGCCGCCGGTTCGGGCGGACT
>VZTX01014361.1:0-28292 GCA_013400915.1 Pardalotus punctatus | reverse complement strand
CCCGGGCGCCCGCCGGCCTCGCTCGCTCCGGTAACGGTCGGTGCGGGTTCAAATGAGCCGCGGCCGGGCCGGGCCCCGCCGGGACTCGCTCTGAGCCGGGCCGGGACCGGGGCCGCCCCGCTCAGGCTCGGCGACCAGAAGGCGGAGGCCGGGGAGAGCAGGATGACGGTGCTGCAGGAACCCGTCCAGGTACCGACCCCCGGGCGGCTCAGGCCCCAAAGCCCGGCCCGGCCCGGGTTAGGCCGCCCCGCCCGCTCCGGGGCCGGGGCTCCGGGCGGCTGCCGCCGGCCCCTCGGCCGGTGGGCCCGCAGGACCTTCAGCTCCTCTGCTCTCCCTCCCGCCGGAGCCCGCCAGGCTTCCCCTTCCAGCCTCCCGTCCCCATCCCCGCACCCCCGGGACCGGCCACGCTCGCCCCTTTGCCCCCTGGGCCCCCGAAGGAGGTGTCGGTGCCCCCGCCGCGCTGCAGCCGATTCGGCTCCCAGGAAGGGTCGCCCCGCAGATCCCCCGGGAGACCTGTTGATACCTGGCTCACCTTTCTGCGTTTGCTGCCGTGTCGTGTTTAAACGCTTGCAGCGTGCTCGGCTTCCTCCGTGTCGTGCGAGTGAAGGACGTTCTTTCTTCCCAAGGAGTTGGTTCCTTCGGATTGATGGGGGACTTAGGAGAGAAAATAATACAAATTTCGTTTTTCTCTCATCTTTCAGTCTCACTGCAGTTACTCCGATGGGTTTCCTGTTCTTGTGCTCAGCCTTCCTATCCAAAAGTCGTGATTTACAGAATTAAGAGCTGCTTTTTCGTTCTGCAGTTCCTGTATGCCCATTCTCTAACTATTCATAATCTTCATTAATCAGTCATCTTTTTTCATATTCCCGTTCTTTTTTAAAATACAGTTTTAGCTTTTTAACAGGATGTTTTGAAGGTTTTTTCTAGTTACAGCAAGAGGTTCCTGGCAGCAGTGTTTTGGTAGAACATGATTGTGTTCTGTAATGAGCATTGTGAGAATTCTTGCTCTTGGCTTTTTTCTTTCTAATGAAAAGGTGGAGGGGGAAGAAGGTCTCCTGTGGAAAACCACCCTGCTGACTTGGCCCTGTCTGTGGAAGATGGTGACAGTGAGGGCATTCTTCTAGACCAGGGGTTTGTGTCCTTGACACCACTGCTCTGCTTGTCCCCTCTGAGAGCAAGGGTCAGTGCAGTGCTGGAAATGCTTTTGGCCACCTGATCCTTCTCCTGCAGTGGTCATCCTGCACCATTAGTGTTATCCTTGGAGCTGGGCTGGTTGTTTTGCACCAGTTGGGTATTCTAGGAAGACATGGGATTACAATAGAAAAGGAAGGAAGAATGCACTGCAGCACGAATGACAGGAAACAATACCAAATGTTTCCGGTGCTGTGCTAACTAGACTGAACAAGTGGAAAAAATCTGCTATTCTGAGAGTTCCCTGATATGCATGTAGGGTCTTGTTGTGATGTTCCAGCAAGGTAAAGACCTCTCTAGTGCTGTTCTCCATTCTTAACCTCTTCCCAGCTTGGATGTTTTGATGAGGCTTTGCTACATTGAATATAGCTATTAGATATAAGATTGAATATATCTATTTAGAGTCTGCTTTCAAATGACAAATCATTCCTTTAGCAGTAGTTTTGCTGCTGTCAGCTTTGCTGCTGTTCCTTGCTTACAGCAGTGCTGGTAAGTTTAGGAATTATTTGTGACTGGGTGAAGTCCATTGTGTTTCTGAATTCCCGATTTAGCTAAAGTCTGTGTTCTTAACTCTGTTTTTATAATTTTCTTAAATTAAATGATTGGGAAAGTTGACACTAGTTCTCATTTTTCTCATTGCAGAGATTTTTCCTGTCTATTTGTCTGTTCTCTCACAGCCTTTTAGATGTCTACAGGGCTCAGCATTCCAGGAAAAAACTGTCATCCTTACATCCTCACAGCTGTGAAGTTACTTATGTGTCACAGCATGACAGATAAATAACCAAATTTGTGTTTGTAGCTTTATAAACGTTGTGCTTTAATTACATGAAATTCATGTCCCAGAAAGCATCCAGGCCACTGGTTAGATTTTTGCTAACTTGTAAAATCCTTTAAGTTGAGCAAAGTGCCAGAGTTTACAGCCCTCTGCTGTACTTCCTGATACGGTCGATTTAAAACCCTTCAGCTCCAACATAAAACTCTATGTCTCATGTGCTGAGAAACAGGCTGGATGCCTTCCAAATACTTCTGAAAAACATCTTGGAAAGAAAATGAGCACTTTGCTTGGAATTTAGCTGTTCAAGGTGATCATCTGCTGTGACTCACTGGAATGGTGCTTGAACTTGGCTGCAAACTGCAGGACCAAGGTCTGCTTGTTCAGTGGGCAGAGTTTGTGTAAGTGGGGAATGCAGCACAGCCCATCTCAGCTCTCTTCCTCCCTGCCCACCCTGAAGACTCTGAAATCATGGTAGAATCTGCTGAGCATGGCAATACAGGCTAAACAGCTTGGAAAATCATTTCCAGGGCTATATAGCTGTCAGAAGAGAACATCTCTTAAGAGCTCTTTGGCTTAGATGTGAAATGACACTTGGACAATGCAGAGGATTTTCTGGATAGAAGATGGACCTGTCTGAATTTGATTTTATTTTCCTGCTCTCTTCTCTGAGGATGCCTTGCTGCAGGACTGTGTATGGTATTTTTGGGATTCCCTGTTCATTTTGCATTTCAAATTAATTATTTTTAAAATGAGTGATTAGGACCTGGCAGTTCATCTTCTCTGCAAGCACAATTGAATAAAATGTGGAAACACTTCCAGCTCTCCTGCCTGTGATGCAGCCCTGAGAACAGGGCTGAGAACACTCTTCTGGTGTGGTTTAGCAATTGTGTACCACTAGTGCTGTGTACATGCATTGTGCTTCTTCTAGAGCAAACTAAATTACTGTGCTGTAAAGAGATCAGTGTTCCTGTCCTAAAAGGTGCACAAGAAATCCTCTTTTTTGGGGCACAGTCATAGTTTAGACATCTGTTCTCATGGAAGATTGTTGCTGCATAGGTACGGCTGATTCCCTGCTGCCTTCCTGTCCTCCTCCTGCTCTGTTGGGAGAGTGTGTGAGGATCCAGACTCCAGCATTGGTCAGTTCAGGGCAGGAGGCACATTTTGGGCTGCAAAATGATAATTGCTACAGAACAGGGGTTCTGCTAGCCCATTTCTTGCTTTCACGCGGACTCACAATGCTTGTTATCAGAGCCAACGTGTAGTGTAACACTTACAAAGTGGCTGTGATACAGCCCCAAATCCCTGGTGTCCCCTCTTAGCCTTTGGCAGGATTGTTCCTGGCAACTTGCTCATGTTTGAGCAGTCAGATGACCTTGATTTCCCCACTCCCGCTCCCACACCTTTGTTTTGTGAGCTGGCCGAGTTACTGCCCTGCAAAGACTGGATTTTTAACCTGAAGGTGACGTAGCTTGGCTGGATTCATCTAAACGTCACTTGTGACTTGGTGAAGGAAGATTTCCTTTCGGGAGCCAGAGAAACGGGCGACCTTGGGCTGCCCTGCCTTGGGGATGGCCTGAAAGATTGTAACCCTGACCTTCTGCCTCCCTCCAGTCCTGTCTGCCTGTGTGGAGCCGCCTCGAGCCTGGGAGCCTTTCCAGGTAGCAGGGAGGAATCGCTTCAGGGGGCTGTGAGGCTCACTTATCTGAAATATGAAATACAACCAGAGAGAAACAATAGTGTGTTTGTATTGTAATGACAAACTGAGAGAATTCACTTTTAAACACTTTCTAATACTTTCACACAAGCTTAAAAGCACCTGTTGACCTCTTAAGTGTATTCTTGGGATCTTCTAATAGGAGAAAATGGACTGTAGAGATTTGTGTATAATATTCCCTGTAGTACTTGGGAGCTCTGGTGTGTGCTGTTCATGACGGCTGTGTGGGCTTCCCGTGAAGAGAACTTGCACAGTTTTCACACCCTGTGTTTGTCAAGTTTGTGTTGGAAGAAGTAGCATATGGTACATGTAACTCTGTGATGTTTGGATTTTTTTTTATTTTTTTTTTTTTAAGATGGAATTGGCGCTTGCCTTTCCCACTGGGAATAGCACTGCAGGGTGGTATTGCTTTCCTTGTGGAAGATTTCTTTCAGTTTTGGAATGTCTGATGGGTTTTAAAAGCAAATTCTATTTGTCTTTGTTTGATGATGAGTATTAGAGAAATTCTAGATCACAGTGCCTTGAATTCATAAGTTCAGATCTTGTTTGGGATCAGTAATATCAAAACTACTGCAAAATGGCCATTTGCTGCTGATGGAAAACGGCTTTGGACCTGCAGCAAAGATCCCGGGTGGGAAGGAACTGCTCTCCTGATCCCAACCCTGCCCACCTTGGAGCACAAACTCTGATGAGCATGCACAGCACCCCTGTTGGAGCAGGTGGGGAGGGAAGGCTGAACAAATCTTAAATTATTTTTCAAATACCAGACCGTCTTTTACAGATAACAGACAACTTTTAATGTGAGGCTAAAACTCTGTAATTTCTGAGGGTTTTGGATGGTTGTGTCTGGTAACTACTGAGAAACATTGTTAGGTTGATTCATGACTTTAGTGCAAGTTTTGTGGTGTTTCCTAAGCCTCCTTACTAATAGTTGAAACAAATGCAACTTGGCCAGCATGTTTATCCTCCCCTTTCTTTTTATGGCTCTATAAAACCAAGCTGAACTTTGCCTTTTGACAGTAAGAACTAATGAGTTTTTTTTCATTTTTAAAGCTTCCCACTAAATTAAGATGATTTTTTTGCCTTGCAGGCTGCTATCTGGCAAGCACTGAACCACTACGCGTATCGCGATGCCGTGTTCCTCGCAGAAAGATTATATGCAGAAGGTGTGTACTTTGCAATTATAAGGTTGATGCTTTTTTTTCTTTAATTTTAATTTAGGATTTTTGCACCTCTGCTCCTGCTTTGTTCTCCTCTTGTTCTGATCATGAAGTTTAACTTTCTGCTTGGAGAAAGCAGAAGAATGTCTCACAATTAGGTTGGAAAATCGAATCATGTTACAGCAGCAATGTTATTTTACAGTAAAACCTCCTTAAAATTAAACTCAGATTTGTGTGTTTAAGTGCAGTGTTTACAGTGATCTGGTTTATGGTATCAAATGGGAGATTGTTGGGGTTTTTTTAATAACACTCAAGCATTGCACGTCTTCCAAGGGCACTTGAGGATAGATGCAGCGCACAATTCTACAAATTGGCTTGACGTTGAAAGCTGTCTTTGCTAATAATGCTGTTCAGATATTGGCTCAAAGAGAGTCTTTTGATGGTGAGAGAAAAGCACTTTGAAATTGAGACAGTGAGAATCAGAGCATATGGAACAGGTATCTCCTGCTGAATCCCTGCTAATTGTTACTTCAGTGTAATGCTGTCAGCTCTGGGGTGTCTTGGGTAGCGAGCAGGCAGCGGTAACACAAATCGGTGTTTTCTCTGGGTCCTTCAAACACTTTTTTTGTTGTGTTTTAGCCCCTCTTATTCCTTTAACGTTTTCTCCGTGTCATCAGATAAGCTTCTTGTTCTTCTCTACTTCTTTCTCCTTGATACTGATGGTCAGCTTTCCTTCTCTATTTTGAGAGGTATTGTTCCCCAACTACTAACACAAAAACCAGCCTAATCCTTAAGCTAAAATATAAGCATCATGAAATTTCTCATGCTAAACAATCTGACTTTATAGTTTGAATTAAACTGTATAAGCTATTTCATGCTCTGTTTTGTAATGAAATATTTTGCCTGCTGTGCCCACAGTGCAATTCTTAACAATGGAAGCACAAACCTAAGTTTTGAGAAGTAAAGATTTCTTTTTCCTTGTGTCAGGGTTACAAATGAAATCTGGGGCATTTGATCTGGTGCTTAAATGAGAAATGTTGTGTAGAATATTACGGAACCTGATAATCCAGGTGTGCATGAAGGAAATAGTATTTTAGGGATGACAGAGCTCCCCTGAACACATCACACAGTGTGAGGTGCAGGGCAGTGGTAGATTGAAGGTAATGGCCAAGGATTTAGGAACAACGAGAATCCACTTTTTTGCAGCAGCCAGGAGAAAAATACCTGACTTGATGGTGACACATCTTTACAGAATAGTTCTCTGTAAGAATACTTCAAACAGCCTTTTTCAGTGACCAGCAGTGCTGAGAGAAAGCAGCGTGAATGCTGACACTTGGTGCAAGCAATTAGCTGCTAACAAAACATCTGGCTCCTGGTTAAAATAAGTGATTCAGCTGCAGAACTTGAATGCAGTGGCTCCACATTGGCAGGAGTGATTTCACCCTGAAAAGAACTTCTTTTAAGTCTACCTGCAATTACTGTCCTTGATTGGACATCTGGGGCTTGGTTGTTTCCCAGTACTCTCAAAGTCTGTTAAAGTAGTGGATAAAAATTGATTTAACATGAATTTTCAAAAAGATCTTCTGGTGGTTTTGGATGAGTCTAATAAAATGTCCTCTGGGTTTTCTGTTTCCATTGTCACTGTTCAGGTGATGACAAAAACTTAAAATAATTAGTTTTCAGTGAAGCAAAGGATTTGGGCAGATTCCCAAAGAGGTTTTTCTACAGTGCTCATATTGATTTTTTAAAGAGTTCCCTGTGGGTGGATGAACAAACATCAGAATTGTTTCTTTTAATGCTGAATTCTGGTGCAGGATAATGTGTTCGGAAAAGTATACAGTAATGCGGGTTTATTAATTGTTTGGAGTTTGAAGTTGATAGCGTTCATGCACAGCCTTTGATTTAATCATCCTCACACCATTGTGTGAGGATGATTCAAGTGTAACATTTGGGGAAGTACAGGGAGCGGGATAAGCCACCATGGATGTATAAAATCTGTGCATTTACAGGAAGGATTGAAGTTACTTCAGGGGTTAATTCTGTTCTTTATGCTGTAGTCACAAGTGAGTCTGACCTCAGTCTCAAACCTGGATGCCAAGTCAAGCTCTTGGGGTAGAACATCCTCAGTGTGGTATATAATTCACCCCTGCAGTGAGAGAAAACATGGAAGCAAGCACCAAATCGAAATAATTCCAGTCTCTGCCATACGGAAATGCTTCTGCCCTGATCCCACTTGTTCTCTGTTTAAATAAAGATGACTTTTCCTGATGATTGACTGCTTCATCCAGAATTTAGAAACTTGTGAGGTCTCAGCTTGGAAAGAGGATTTATGGAATCACAGAATCCCAGAATGTTTTGGGTTGCAGGGGACCTTAAAGCCCATCCTGTTTCAGCGCCTGCCATGGGCAAGGACACCTTCCACTACCCCAGGTTGCTCCAAGCCCTCTCTGGGTTGTAGGGGAACTTGTCCCTGTCTCTAATTCCCAGCATAAAACAAAGAAAGCATCTGAATGGTGCTGTTAAGCCATGTTCCCAATGCAATGAGAGAAGGCAGCAAAAAGACTCAATGTTGGTGAAGAGGTGACTGATAACTGACCACCTTCAATAGTCATTACAATCAGAAAGTCTTCTCCACTGAGTCATGTGAAGGTAAAGCATTGAATGCTTCAGAACAAGAACAGAAATAAAATGGCAAACAGTAAAAGACCACTTGAAATTGGGATTAGAACTGGCTCCTTGGGCTGGAATAGATCTTCCTTCTGAAAGTTGTACTTTGTAACAGCCATCATTGTGCCAATGTTGACACCCTCCTTCAAGCAGTGCAAAGTGTTGGTGGCAGGTGTGGTGATGCTCGGAGCCCAGTCAGTCTTGGTGTGGCCAGCAGGTTGTTAAAGGAGCTCTGGCCTGGCTGCTTTGCTTGGCTTGCTGCTGTTCTGGCAAAAAGCTGGCTAATCACTTGTTCAGGTTGGGTAGCCAGAAGGATTAAAGTTCCTTTACAGCTGTAGATGTTAAGAGTTGATCTGACTATCCGAGGAAATGGCATAAGAAGTTTGGTAATCACCAACAGATAAGGAAATGCACTTCATTCAGGAATGAATTTCTAATATCAGTGCCCATTTTCTTCCATCTTGTCCATAACTGGTTTTTATTCCCTGCCCCCAAATTCTTTGTACTAAAATGATAAACAACTAACTGACGATTCTTTTCTTGCATTTTACTTTCCAGTGCACTCAGAAGAAGCACTGTTTTTACTGGCAACGTGTTACTACCGCTCAGGAAAGGCCTATAAAGCTTACAGGCTCCTAAAGGGACACAGCTGTACCACCCCCCAGTGTAAATACCTGCTTGCAAAATGTTGTGTGGACCTCAGCAAGTAAGTAAATCCTTCATGTTCTGTCCAGGGTTACAAACGAATTTACTTTTTTGCTTGGATTTCTCTTTGGAAGCTATCATGTTTTATAAACTAGAAAGTCATTGGTTCTTCAGCACTACAGATTATAATTGGGATCCCAATATTGGGACTTAACTGAGTGTGGGGGCCTTATCAATTGTATTTCTTTGGGAAACAAAGCCCAATTAAGCAGTCTTGGCTTGTTGATAGGTAAAGCACCTTCAAAGGTCAAGTGTCTGGAAGACTTTCTTGTCCTTCGTCCTAGGATTGATCACTCTTGGAAAAGTCATGCTGTGTTTTGTGTCTCTGCTTTTGGGTTTGTTTTCTTTTTCTTCCCTCCTAGTAGAGCTGTTTGACTTCAGAGTCCTGAACCTCCCTGTTGTAGAGGAATCCATCAGTTACTTAACATTCATTTGCAGGAACTGGTTTGTGGTTTAAAACCTGTAAACACTGACAGTGGATTTCTGTTTTTCTTTGCAGCAGGGTGAAAACACTGGACTACCAATACTGTGAGCCTTGTAACCCCTTTAAACCTCTTGTTTTTTAAAAAGGCTTGCAGAAGGAGAGCAGATCTTGTCTGGTGGAGTGTTGAATAAACAGAAAAGCCATGATGACGTTGTTATGGAGTTTGGTGACTCTGCATGCTTTACGCTCTCCTTACTGGGACATGTCTACTGGTAAAGTTTCTTTTTCATTTTGCCCAATAAATCTGGAGGGTTTTTACTTGACCAAGCCCAGATTTAGTCAAACGGATGCTTAATCACCACCAGAGACAACTGGCTCTGGGTTACACCAGTTTGGAGCATGATGAATTCAGGTGGATAGTTGTGGAGTCAGCTAACTGGGGAATGCAAAAATGGTTTGGTTTTCACACAAAGACTGAAAACACAGGTTCCTCTTTCTCAGGTGGATGAGATTTCAATCCAAGAGTCTGGGGATTTGCTTTGTATTCTTCCCTGAGAAAAACTCTCAGCCTGTTTCTCAGTGTTGCCATTTTGATTTCTCGTATCTGTTTTACACATGTGTAGCTCTGACTTTCAAATCAAAGTTCTGAGGGTGTCAGGCAGAATAATGTGACAAATTTAGGTGTTTTGCTTTTGCCAAGATGCAAGAAAAGTTTCAGTAAATGTGAATGATCGATTGGAGTAATTGGGCTCTTGAATTCTTCTATATCTAGTCTCAATTATTTTCAAAATTATTTCTTTGTAGCCAAATACTTAAGTATTCAGTTTAGCCCCTAATTTATATGCAAAAAATACTATCCACAGATACTGAAGATGGCTGGAAGGCTGGCAATCAGGTTGCCAAAACAACAAGCCATTGCAGAGAACAGCATCTTCCTAAAAATGAAAATTCTCAAGCTATTCTTGTGCTTATGTAACTTTTTTTGACAACTGTGTCTAAATATGTCAAATAACTTTAAAAGAACTCAGTATTTCTCTGGCTTGGAAAATGGGGAGGAGTGTTTGCTGTGCCTCTCAACATGTTTTTGTTTTTCAACTCCTCTTCTGGAAAACTCTCTTGAACAAAAGTGCTGTTCTGAAGTTTCCCTGTGAACTGTTTCTTTCTTTTTGCAGCAAGACAGACCGGCTTGCCAAAGGATCAGAATGTTACCAAAAGAGCCTTAGTTTAAATCCTTTCCTCTGGTCCCCCTTTGAATCACTATGTGAAATAGGTGAGTCTGCAGAACAGTTTTAATCATTAAAATGGTTTTCTTTGTGTCTGGTTATGTCAAACTTTGCATTTTGCCATCGCGTGTGACAAGGTTGATTTTTCTCCTTGTCCAGAATTAATAAGGAAAGTACCAGCACAATTCTTTGGGGAGATTTTTGTGAGCAACAATTAATTTCAAATTCTTTTCCATCGTTTAGAACTTCTGTCTTGTTTTCTTCCATTTTTGTTATTTATACATTGGATTTAGCAATACCATGTACTTTCCAACCTACATTTAGTAGACACTTATACACTGTTTCTGAGAATAGCTTGAAGAAACAATAAACTAAAAATAATAAAAATATTGATTGTCCAGGGTTTTGTGGTAGAAGAATGGAAGAACACGTCTGCTTCATATAAAGGGCCCAGAGTGATCTGGTCTGGTGGAAGGTGTCCCTGCCTGTGGCAGAGGGTTGGAATGAGATGATTTTTAAGGTCCCTTCCAACCCAACCCAAATGTTCTATGATTGTATGAAATGTTTTTAAATACTTCTAAAGTCCTTTGTGCCATGTCCTTGTTTCAGACTGAACATTCAGTGTGTAGACTCAGGACTAACTGTTATAAATCTGCTTCCACTCTTACAGGTGAAAAGCCAGACCCTGACCAAACATTTAAATTAACATCTTTACAGAACTTCAGCAGCTGTCTGCCCAACACTTGCACAACGTTGGTGTCTAATCACAACATATCCCACAGACAGCCCGAGACTGTCCTCATGGAAACACCCCAGGATACAATTGTGAGTTTTGTTGAAATCGTTGTGAAATCATTTGCTTAAAATAATTTAGTTTTTCCAGCTTAACTGAAAAAAGTTAATTAAACTATTTGCTGAGTACTTAACAGCTGCCTTCCATTGTTCAGGAGTTAAACAGAATCAACCTAGAATCCTCCAATTCGAAGTATTCCTCCTTGAACTCGGATTCTTCCATGTCTTACATTGACTCGGCTGTGATTTCCTCAGATTCTGTCCCTCTGGGGTCAGGAACTGCCATATTGTCCAAACAGGCTCAAAATAAACCAAAAACTGGACGGAGTTTACTGGGGGGACCTGCGGCTTTGAGCCCACTAACCCCAAGGTAAGTCCTTGGGATGGGCAGGCTCTGCCCAGGGCTGAGCTGCTGAAAGTGTTGGGGATTGGGAGCAGGAGGGCTGGTGCTGCACAGCACGCTCACGCACACGTGTTGGTAGAATATTGTAAATAATGCTGCACAAGGGAAACCCAAACAACTTCAGAACTGCTCTTGGTCCTAGTGTTGGTCTCTTCTGGTTTTTAAACCAGAGTTGGTGGTTTGGAGAGGAACTGCTGATTCAGGATATTGCTTATTGCCACATTCTCACTGGAAAACTCTCTATAGGAATAGGTTACTGCTCTGGAATAAACTTGATTATGAAAGAGCTTTTCTTGAAGACAAAAATCTCGGTGATCCTGTGGGTCCCTTCTGGCTCAGGATATTCCATGACCTAGATCTCTGTTTTAAGCCCAACATCAGCCCAGCTCTGCAGGTCTGACACTCAGACACTGACCTCTCCTCTCTGGTTTGTTCTCAGCTTTGGAATTTTGCCACTAGAAACCCCAAGCCCTGGAGATGGATCCTATTTACAGAACTACACCAACTCTTCCTCTGTAATTGATGTGCCATCCACTGGAGCACCCTCAAAGAAGGTACCTTCCATTCTGGGACCCAGCTGCTCTCTTGAGGGCTTGACATCGCAGTACACTTTAAAGAAGAATCCATAATACAGAGAGAAAGACGTGTGAGCTGAGTTTTTCCCCTGGAAAATGCTCAGGCTATTGCTGGAGTAACCTGAGGGAGGTCTCTGTGTTCTGTGCACCTCCCGTTGCAGAGGATTGTACAAACACTGATGCTTCCAAACAGCAGCAGATTCAAACTTTGCAGTTTATAGGGTAGAGTGTGAAGACTTGGAGTTTTCATTTTGTTTTCTTACTTAATGTATTTTCTGAAGCCTCAGAGCTGAAGCTACTGCTCTCTTGCAAGTAGTTCTTGAATTGTAGGTTACAGAGCAGAGTAATAAAAATCCTTCTGTTGGTCTCTGGAGGGTTGAGAGGATGGTGCTGTTTCACTCAGCAAAGTCTTGGGTGGGGGAAATTTAAAATTGTCTGTTTGACTCAGGAAGAAACTGCCATAGTTGCCATAGTGATAAATGAGAGGTGGAATGTTGGTGACAGTTGAAGAACTGTTTGTTCCTTTCTAAAAACAAAAAACCTGAGGATTTTTCCCTGTATTTTTAGTAAATCTAGAAGTTGCATGAGGGGTGTTGGTGTTTTATAGGGGGCAATATTTTGAAGTGAAAACTCAGTGCAAATTAGAGTGTTGAATGCCTCAAAAAGTAGAACTTGAGTTGCCACATTTGCTCTGGACAAATCTTGGTGCTCACCTTGCTGTCCATTCTGAAAGGCAAATTTGGGAGCTGTGCTAAGACAGTCTGTTAGGAATGTGCTTTGTAAGGCTGATCCAATTCCCATCCTGCGCTTTTTCAGCACCAAGGAATCTTCCATGGTACATTTGAAAACAATGGCTTATGGATTGTGCACATGTAGGAAGGTAAATTTCCATGAGTCTGAAAATGGAAATAAAGTTAGTAAAGTGCAGCTCAGCTGAGAGCTGAAAAGCTTTGGGGAACCAAGTTGGATTTGCTGCTGTTTTCTTGCTTTGCTGAGTGTGACACAGCAGCACTGAGGTGCACATTTCACTGTTCCACACTTACACACTGCCCGGATGGAGCTGTGCTGCTACCAAAGCACGAATATTTGATACACTTTAATATTAAACAGCTCAAATTCTGGTTCATGCTTTGTCCAATGCAAACAATGACCAGGCCAGTTCCACTTTGCTCTTGCAGTTCTGTGTCGGACAAGGTTTGGTGGAGCTGTGGCTGAACAGAGGCAGTTTCCTAGGAAACACAAAGTGAATGAAGCCTTAGGATGAATCCAAAGTCTCCTTGCTGGCCACCTAAACCGTCCTCTGGCAACAGGATCTGGGGATGGAAGGACCGAGCTTTCGAAGTTGAATGATGCATAAACTGGCATTGCTTGTGCTGTTACTGATGCCGTTTGTCCCTTTCTGGTGGCACTTCCAAACATCCATCACTGAATTGAATGTTGCTGTCCCTGGAGTGGGCAGAAAGACTTTTTTTTTTTAAGCTTTTTTTAAAAAGTAGGAAGAGGAGGATCTGCTCTGAAAACAGGCTGAGGTGCCATGCAGTTTGTGAATGGCTTTTAGATGGGATTGTTATAGGATAATTCAAAAATATTTCTTTCCATCCTTTTTTTTTTTGGTGCTTTTTTTTTTTTTTAAGCAACTTTCTGCAGGAAGAAGCCTTTAAACATGACACCCTTTAAGTCTCTTTTATTCTTGCACAAGCACTTTAATGTATAGTTTCTTGCCACTAGATGGAGATTCTCTATCTTCAAATAATGTGCATAAGCGTTGTGGACATGGTGTTATTGACAGGTAGAATGAGAAATACTTTTGATGGTTTCTCCTTTGGATGGGGGAACTCTCCCTTTTGTTAAAATAATTCTGTTTCTCCTTGTGCAGTGTTTGGTGGGTGGCACGGGTCAGGTTTGGTGCAGCGGAGATGGAGATTCCTGGGTGATGTAATGACAAACCTGTAGAAACTCTGTGTTGTGCAGGCCGTCAGCAGGATCAGCCAGGCTGGAACAAAATCTGTCTTCTCCCAGAGTGGGAACAGCCGGGAAGTCACTCCAGTTCTTGTTGCACAAACACAGAGCTCTGGTCCACAGACAAGGTAAAAAAAATCATAGTACGGTGCGTTTTTGTTTCAAGCAAAGCTGAAAGCTCGTTATTAAAAACGGAGTAAAGCAGCTGACAGTAGCGTGCCGTTTTTGAATGTCTGTTTGCAGTACAACGCCTCAGGTATTGAGCCCAACCATTGCTGCTCCACCCAACGCGCTGCCTCGCCGAAGCTCTCGCCTGTTCACCAGTGACAGCTCCACAGCCAAGGTAACAAACCCCCCTGGGCCGGAAATCTCTGCCTCTGCTGCCTGTGCCCCGGGCCAGCTGGTGATTTCTGCGTATTCGTGGCGATTTTAGCAGCTCAGGAGCAGATTCTGCAGTGAGCAGGGCATGGCTGGACGTGGTTGTTACATGTAATTTTACACAATTCACTCTCATGATTAGATTTCTGAATTAAAAGACTCTTCTATAGGTAACGCTTGCTCTTTTTACTTGCAGGAAAATAGCAAAAAATTGAAAATGAAGTTTCCACCTAAGATTCCAAACAGAAAAACAAAAAGTAAAACAAATAAGGGAGGAATAACTCAACCAAACTTAAATGACAGTTTGGAAATTACCAAACTGGACTCTTCCATCATTTCAGAAGGGAAAATTTCTACTGTTGCACCACAAATCCAAGCTTTCACGCTACAGAAGGCAGCAGCAGGTCTGTTTGAGCACTATTGGACTGTAATAAAGTAAAAAATTATATTATCTGAGTTTTAATGTTGCTTCAGCATTTGCTTCTTTCCCATTTAATTTAGCCTGCAGCTCTCACCTTTGTACAGTGATAAAAACTGATTTGTACAGTGATAAAAACTGAAAAAAAATTAACTATCTTCTTGTTAATGTAAAAACATGTGAAGAACTATTGAAAGTGGTAATTGTCAGCAGATACATCTTGCAAGCTCTGGTCCTTATTAACGATTAAAGTATTTTCAAAGTTACCAAATCAATATGCAAAGTATTATAAATTATTATGCAACATTATTAATTATAGTAGAATAAGTAATAATATAATTATAAGCAATATGCTGTTATAAAATAAACGAAATAATGTAAATTATTCAAAAGTATCTAAGGTATGGTAGTGTTATTATCCTTGGAGCTGATTCAAAGGAGTTACTCATAACCCAGTCATCTTCCCTCAACGTGGACTTTATGCGGTCTGTTCTCCCTTGATATTTCCCATTTGTTTAAAAGCAAGTCTTTATTCAGATTGTCAGAAAATCCTAAGCAAAATGCTGAATTCCTCTCTTTTGGCTCAGTAACGTTTCCAGGCAGCAAGAGGATGTCTCCATGGCTACCAGGCTGCTGGAAACTGCTCAGAGCTAGGGAAACGTTTGAATAGCTGCTGGAAATGCAGAGCTCCGCTTGCCCTGAGCCCCAGAGTTTAAGAACTCTTTATTTTCTGACTTCCCTCCCAGAGGCTGATAGTCAGAATATCATGCTCATGTTAATTAAGAGTGTATAAACCTTGTTTGGAAACTCCTGAAAGATTTTCATAGGCAAATTCCGGAGCAATGCACAAGGGAGAGCTTTTGGGATTAGCGCTTCCAAGTAAATAAGTCTCAGCTTCTTTTTTTTTCTTCCTTTTTTCCCCCCACTTTTATTTATTGTGTTTTTCTCCTAGAAGGTTTGATGAGCCTTCTCCGGGACATGGGCAAAGGTTACTTAGCCTTGTGCTCGTACAACTGCAAAGAAGCCATCAACATCTTGAGCCATTTGCCATCCCACCACTACAACACGGGCTGGGTGCTGTGCCAGATTGGGAGAGCTTACTTTGAGCTGGCAGAGTACATGCAGGTAGGAGCTGGGCCTTCTCACTTCCCTTTGGCACTTCTACACAAAACCTGCACCTTTCCTGTAAAATCGATGGGAAATTTGCAGTTCTGGTAAATGGGTAAAAGTTACACCTGGGATGGATTTAGATCTTCAGTCTGCTTCATTAGAGCTTTATCACTGATCTTTCCTCAAGATTTTTTTAATGTTATTTCCTCTTGTGTCCAACTGTTGGGGTCTCCTCCTTGTCTCTCCTGTCTCTGCCTCTAGCTGTGCTGCTGGAATTGTTTTCACTGCGCTGTTGTATATTAGATCACTCAACAATTCGAGCTCTAAACCAGAAAACTTCTCTCCATTCTGGTTAATTCTGATCACATCAGTGACCCAGTTTCCCTTCCAGCCTCACAAACGAAGCATTGGCACAGCTGAGGTGATGCCAAACTGCCGCAGAATCAGAAGTGAGCAGTTGAGGGGAATCCCACAGTTCACCTCTCCCTGGCACTGTTGTTCTGACAGCTGATGTGCCCGTTTGCTAAGTTCTTAAAACGCTTCTTGGCAGAATTTGTGCAGGAGGCCAAGGCAGAAGGTTTCAAAGGGGGCTTTTAAGCTGTGCACAGTCTGTTTAGAGATGGAGCACGTTGGGTGCCTTCATAGTTCATTTAGAAAGGTGAGGGTACAGATCTTAATCACGGAATTCCAGGGTGCTTTGGGTTGAAAGGGACCTTAAAGCCCCTCCAGTGCCACCCCTGCCGTGGCAGGGACACCTCCCACTGTCCCAGGCTGCTGCAAGCCCTGTCCAAGCTGGCCTTGGACATTTCCAGGGATGGGGCAGCCCGAGCTGCCCTGTGCCAGGGCCTCACCCCGCCTTGGAGTAAAGGTTTTCTTCGCAATATCCCATCTAACCCTGCCCTCTGGAAGTGTCAAACCATTGCCTCTTATCCTGTCACTATTTATTGGGGTGGTTAACCATTGATAACTGGCCCATAAAAGTCTGTTCTGCTGTTTGTGATTTTGGGGATAACGATTTTGCCTCTCTGGAGCACTGATAGAAGCAGGAATGCAGTTGAGTCAGCAGGAGGGGGGTTTGGCTGCATTCCTGCTGGCATAACTATCCTGGGATACAGTTACTTCCTTCCCTTGAAAGGAAAGTTCCAGGAGTTGCAGCTCTGTGTAGCACACTTAAAAAGCAAAGAGGATGCTCAGGCTGGACATGAGACCTTGGACCTTGACCTCTGTGCTTTGCCTTGGTGGGTGGAATTTTATTTTAAGTTTCATTTCTGTTCTCAGGCTGAGAGAATATTTTCAGAAGTGAGGAGGATTGAAAACTACAGAGTAGAAGGCATGGAGATTTATTCAACCACACTCTGGCATCTGCAGAAAGATGTTGCCCTTTCAGTTCTTTCCAAGGATTTGACAGACATGGATAAAAACTCACCGGAGGTATAAAATGCTATGGCCTTGAGTGAGAAGAGGGGAACTGTGTGTGGTAAAGTCAGTGATTCAGAACAGGGCTCTGAGCTCTAATCCCATGTACTCTCCAGGGGGAATAACCTGAACATGGCAAAACTGGAGGGGGAGGTGGCAGGATTGTCTGTTGAACTGCTGATGCCTGAAATGGCTTCTTAAAATTCAAATATCAGCTTCTGTGGAACAGGTTGAAACCTTTTATCCGTTAATGGTTATTTGAATTTGCATTGGCACTATTCAACCAGGAAGATCAGGGGTTAGTCAGTCATTCCTGCTGCTGCCAGGGATAAGGAGTATCTTTTTCCTGTACCACCTTTTAATTGCTGTAGTTAATTCACTGGCCCTTGAAACATTTATTCTATAATTTATTTGCAGACATAATGTTGTGTATTTTTATACCAATGTCCATTAAACTGCAGGGTGCGTGGTAATGTAAAGTCATGGGATGCCAAAAAGCAGAAATCTTGTAGTGGGTACCACAGTAAAAATAACAGATGTGAATTTATAAATGTGCTCTTAAGAATTGAGAAAACTGCAGAGGATATTGGAATTTTTTTGTTGGAGGAGTCTAGTTTTGTTTGTTTGTCTAAGAGTGGAAAACTCAAACCCCATGAAGCAATTGGTGGTTGTAGTAAGATTAGTCAGGAGAGAGGGGAATGCAGATTCTAATCCGAGGAGTGGAGAACAGTTACGTGCTTTGGCAGTGATGCTAAAAATTTGGGGAAGTGAGGGACCCCAGGCTGTGGTATTTCCAGTCTCGATGGGTGCTGAGCAGCAGGGACAGAGGAGGTTGTTGCTCAAATTCTTCCTCTGCAGATTTCCAGATTTGTCAGTTGGAGGGAGCTGAAGAAATAAAGTACCATCTTCTGCTTTGTTATTCTTAAATATCAAAGATGTTTTATTTCTGGCCTTTTCAACAGCTTCAGAAGCTTTAGTCATTAGTCATCAAAGGATCTAATTGATGCAGATTTGTTGGGTGTCCGTGGATTCTCCATTTTTATATTTCAGCTTGTATATTTATTTATTTTAGAAGGTGTGTTTAGCCCTGCTTGCCTCACTGAAATGAGCCTGAGCTAACTGTCGATTTGTTTTTACCTTAAATCTAGGAGTAAGTTATTTATAATTATTTCAAGCAGCATAGAAAAATGTGTTCAGCTCAAACTTGGTCTCTCAGGGTTGTAAAAAGGGTTGTGCTCTTGCCCTGCTGTTTCTCCAGGCCTGGTGTGCTGCAGGAAACTGCTTCAGCTTGCAAAGGGAGCACGACATTGCCATCAAGTTCTTCCAGAGAGCCATCCAGGTGGATCCAAACTATGCCTATGCCTACACCCTGCTGGGCCACGAGTTCGTGTTGACAGAAGAGCTGGACAAAGCGTTGGCCTGTTTTCGAAACGCCATCAGAGTCAACCCCCGGCACTACAATGCCTGGTGAGCTGGCCTTCATTTAGCAGTGCTTTTTATTTAGCAGCTGTTTAGCCAGTCTTCTGGGTATCACACATCAGTCCTTCAGCTATGCAAGGGATAGAGAAAACAAAGGAAACTTCAGACAGCTTTTTCCCCCAGGAAATACCTTCCCACCCTGGACGAGGCTTGCAAGGCTACAAACCATTCCTGCCACGTCACGTTCGCTGACAGGAAGGAATTTGATTAAAATCCAGTGTTACTTACCAGAATTGTTTCTCTGCTGCAGGTACGGGTTGGGAATGATTTATTACAAACAGGAGAAATTCAGTCTAGCAGAAATGCATTTCCAGAAGGCACTTGATATCAACCCTCAGAGCTCAGTCCTACTGTGTCACATTGGAGTAGTAAGTATATGGCACTTGGGTGGGGAGAAGGGTGGAGAGGAGGTGAGGAGTTCTTTTTTCCCTGTGAGGAAGCTTGTTCAGACTTGGTCTAGAAATGGACAAATATTTTTCTAAAGAAGCAGATTGTAAGTAAACATGGTCAAAAGGATTTGTCCTTGCCTGGCAGATGAGCTGTTGTTTTTCCCCTTTTGGAATTGTTCTCTCTTTGTGTGCCAGGTCCAACATGCACTGAAAAAATCTGAGAAGGCTTTGGACACTTTGAACAAAGCAATCAACATCGACCCCAAGAACCCACTATGCAAATTCCATAGAGCCTCGGTGTTATTTGCAAATGAGAAGTACAAGGTCAGTTTTGGTGCTCGTGGCAGCCTTGAAATTTCTGTAGCTGGGAATTGGGGGTGCCTTGGCAGCCAAATGCTTACAGGTCACACTGGGGAGCACCAGGGCTTGCAGGAAGAGCCAGGGACATGGGAAGCATTTGCTTTGGCAAGTGCCACCCTCACCAGGGAACCGTGCTAAATGTTTTGGTTGTAATAAAACCTGGGGCCAACAGGTGCAGCTTTTTAATTATTATTATTTTAGTCTGACCCACTATCATAAGTTTATACTAAATAAGTAAAAAATCTGCAGCAAACTGCCCCATATCCAGTTACAGCAATAGGAACCAGCTGTTTCAAAGGTTGTTTTATGGAGTGAAAAGTCAGAAGTGAAGCGGTTTTGGGCTGATCCCCAGCTGACCTGAACCCTGTTTAGAATAAGAAGAGATCTTCCCACGGTGTTTTTCCAGCGACTTTTCCTCTGGCCAGTGTTTTTTGGCTCCAGAAGACAAGCCCCAGTCTGTTTTGAAACTTGCCTCAGAAACGTATGTGCACAGGGAAAGGAAAAGCTTTACTTAAAAACTTTTATTTCTAACTGCAGACTAAATATTTTTAGGTTGAATTTCTTAATGATGCCAGGTGATTGTCACAGCAGAATAAAGAGCCCCAGCTATCATAGCCCCTATCAACAATTAGTTTAAAAGTGGAGTAGAAGTTTCACTACAAGTTTTTGGTTCCAAATGCCTGATAGAAACACTCTTTTCAACTTTTCAGTCGGCTTTACAAGAACTTGAAGAACTGAAACAGATTGTTCCCAAAGAGTCTCTTGTTTACTTTTTAATAGGAAAGGTAGGTAAAACTTCACTGTGATTGTAAGTTCCTTGGTTTCCTTTGCTGCTTAATGAGAAAATTTGATGCCTGTCACTAAGCTGCTTCCACTTGGAGCAGAATTGTAAAAATTCCCAAAGCTTTAAATAAGGCTTAGCGCTCACAGGTTTATGATGTGCCAGCTTTTAAATACAAAGGACAGTTAAAGAGAGCTGGAGGTGATAGTCCCTCCCTCCGTCAGCAGAGCTGGTTATTTGCACATGCAACTACAAAACATTGAATCCCACTCTCACTCATTGTGTCAGAAATACTGAATAAGAAGCAACTACATTGCAGCCTTCATTGTGTGAAACGCCAGAGAGAAGTGATCTGGTGACAGAAATCCTTCCCACCACCTCCTCTGCCGATTAGCTTTAAATAACTTGTGCAGCTTTCTCCTGGGGGGGGTCTGGTCACTTGGAAGCACCAAGACAAATTTTCCTCTAACGTGGTGCTGGAGAACTCTCAACCAGCAAGATTTCTTCATTTTGTTTATACT
The DNA here is from genome assembly GCA_013400915.1 of Pardalotus punctatus. NCBI lineage: Eukaryota > Metazoa > Chordata > Aves > Passeriformes > Pardalotidae > Pardalotus > Pardalotus punctatus. The sequence continues at coordinate 7,852 of VZTX01014361.1, read as the reverse complement.
GGAGAGAGGTAAAAGGATTTGTGCTGAAATGTATTCACTGGTGTTTATCCAGGAGTAGCTGGGCCTCTGAACAGACATGACAGTGGCTGTGTCTTGACAAGCTGAAGTATTTTCACTGTTTGAATGCTCAACACAGATAACTTCCTCTTCTGCCCTTAATGATAAAGAATCTCTCAGCTGCTATTTTAATTTAATTTGTTTTGTTTTTAAATAGAAACACTTGCTCTTCCTACACATATTTGTTATTTCCCTTGGGACTCACGTAATAAATTTTTCATATCCACCCTCTGTTGCTTTCCATAAAACATCAGTGAACCGTGGCTTGGAACATTCATTGCCCAAACCTTCAAGTAGCAGCTTCATGTAAACATAGCCTTTTCTGCTTTTTTATTTTTAGGTTTATAAAAAACTGGGTCAGACACATCTGGCCCTAATGAATTTCTCCTGGGCAATGGACTTGGATCCCAAAGGAGCCAACAACCAGATCAAGGAGGCCATTGATAAGCGTTACCTCCCCGACGACGAGGAGCCCATCACCCGGGAGGAGCAGATCAGTGAATGTTACCCCTATGAATCAGGTCTGTGCTTCCAGCCTTGGCCACTCCGGGCGCTTTTGCCACGTGGGTGTGGAAGAATGCCAGGTTTAGTAAGTGAACCATTCTGCTCAGCAAGCAAGAACTCCAGAGGTTCTTCATTCAGCAGAATTCATTCATTTGCCCTACAGAAAGCATGGAATGAAGGGTTGTGAAATTTCCTTAGATGTGGTAGGACAGAGATCATGGTAACTCTAAATTCATAAAAATCGCAGGTGCAAGAGTATCCCAGAAGAGCAAGACATGCCCAGGGCTGCAAATATTCCGTCAAAAAGCATCAAATCGTGTCAAAGTACATGAATGGCGACTGAAATTGTCTGTAGAGGCTTTTTCAGAAGTTAAACTTCATGTTGGGTAAAAATACTTGGTGTGCTAAACGTAAAAGGTGGCTTTTGGTGAAGGTCGTGGAAGCAGTTTGATTTGGATCAGGAGAAAATAAAGCACTATGGGGAGGAATAATCCACAAGAAGGAACAGCTTGGGTTCTTCTCCTCTCAGCTTTTGATTATGAGCTTAAATTCCATAAAGCTTGAACAGTCATAAATATTGACCTATCTGCAGGCTGAAATGGAGATAGAAATTAAATGCTAATAAGGAATTCAATTATCTTCATGCGAAGACGAAAATGTAACAGCAGGATTGGGGTTCTTATTAATAGACAAATTCTCTTTCAGTTCCAAATTCTCAACTGAAAAAGTAGGGAAAAGTGGCAACTGTATATCATGTTGATTTTTATTTGTCCTGTGCACTTTTTGTTATGGGAACTTTACCCTGCACTGCACTTCCTGAAGTATCCAGAGTTTTTCCCTCTCTGCTGTTGGAATTGGGGTTATTTTGAGCCTCAGCTCCCTGGGCTGAGCCTGTTCTGACCAGGAGATGGAGACAGAGACTGGAACTGCTGAGCAACACCTGAGCAGTGCAGAAAGAGCCCAAAACCCGGCCATATAAGAAAAAAAAAAAAAGTTAAAAAGGAAAACCAGCAGCTTAATTTGTCCAATAAGCATAAACAAAATAAGTGTTGGGCTGTGTGTCCCAGTTCAGCTTCCCTGGCTGTGCAGAGAACGTGTGGAAGAGTTTCACAGCCTCAGCTGAACAACACTCTCAGGGTACATGGGACAAACTAAAGTAATTTAAGGTAATTTCGGGGGGAAATTGATTTTTTTTTTTTTTTTTTTGGGGTTTTTTTTTTTTTTTTTTGTTTTTGTTTTTGTTTTGATACTTTGGCTGCCCTGCCATTGGTGGGCTGGGCTGGGTCATGGGGGCACCTTTGCAGTGGGACAGCCCCATGGCCTCTGACTCCAAGGTCTCTTTCCCTCTGCAGTGGGCACGGACGAGTCCCAGGAGAGCAGCATGACGGACGCGGATGACACACAGCTCCACGCTGTGGAAAGTGATGAATTTTAACCTCCAAGAGCCAGTGTCTGAGCTTGAGTGTGTGTGACTGGTACTGTCGTGTTCTCCCCTTCCTTGGCATCCTGGGTTCCACATCTCTGAGCCAGCACTGTCGTCGTTCTCCGCTGACACCACGAGTGCACCTCAGGGCTGAGCTGTGCCAGAGCTCCCGGCAGTGCGATGTCCAGCTGCTGCCGAGGCTGACTCGTTGGCTCTTACATTACGGAAGTGACTGAGGAGGAAATGCTGGTTTTGGATTCCCCCTTGCTGGAAAAGAATATCATGGAAGAGAGACTTGTGGTTTGCTGTATGGAAGCCAGTAGATGTGGGGATAGTGCTAATGACGAGGTGTCTTGTTCTTTTTCCGGAAATGTGTCTTAGTTTGGGTCTTTCTTGGTAAGCAGAGTGCTGAACCTCGTTTCCGAGTTCTCTGAGGACGGTGTTGACAAACAGGCTGTTCCAGACTTTTGCATATTGTAGTGTAACTTAAATGCCAGGGAGTGTCAATGACCTTAAAGCTGCAGTGTCTCCAGTGAGCAACCAGGACTGGGCGCGTGCCAGGCCATGGGAAACTCCCCTGTCCCTGCCTAGGGTGCAACTGCAGGAGAATCACATTGCAGGATCAGAGCTTTCATCAAATGCCGTCATGTGCTAACCATGAATTAATTTATTCATCCAGTTTTGGAAAGGTCAGTGTTTACTTTGTATTTCAGTCAGCACCACCTTGCTTCATTTTTCATGCACCCCTTAACTTGTTCTTCCCCTTTTAAGAATAAAAATTAATAAAGGGCAAAATCATGATGCAAGTGTAATGTGAAACATCAAACCCCTAATCCTGTGAGAGTGGGAAGACTGTGGAAGCCTTAATACAATCAGAACCTTGGTCAAACGCATCAAGTAATTGTCTCAGATCAGTATCTCTGTAGGTCTGTGATCACTTTGAAAACTATTTTGTAAAGCATGGTCCAAGCAGGATGCAAAAATGTGCAATTACCTGTCTTTTTCCTTAGTTTTTTAAGCTGTTCTTTCAGTTTCCCACTCTAGGAACACCTTCCTTTCCTCCAGGGTCTGTTTCTGAGAGGAGAAAGCTGTGCCACGTTGGTGAGTCCAAACTGCTCTCTGTAGCATTCTGCAGCAGCAATTGGTGCCCTTTGTGCAGTGATGATAAAGAAAATGTATGATATGAGCAGTTTTAAAGAGCAATTTATGCCTAATAAATTGGGAATGATACAAATTTCATAGCAATGTATTTGTTGTGATCAGTCTTAATGTTCTTTTCTTTTTTAAAAATCTATTGGTTTTTAAGGGTCTCTTAGTTTCCTTTACACTTCAATTTCTTTCAAATTCTATTCTTGTCCACTTGGCACCTCTTCTGTCCTAGCTTCTCTCTGGTCCAGAGCCACATGGACACCTTTAGCCTTTGAAAAATCATCCCCAAGTTCTGAGCAAAAATATAATTCTCTGGTTCGTTGGGTTTTTTTGAAGGAGGAGGATGGGCAATGAGAAATAGGCTTCCATTCCCTTCACAGGGTGGAAAAACCCCTCTAAAATCCAAGGAATTAAAAGATATTAAAGGAACTTTGTGCCTCTGCCACGCACTTGTGATCAGCTGGCTCTGGAAGGCTGAGGGATTGACTGGGGAATGGATGGAGGCATCTCCCACGCGTTGCTGTGCCTGCGGGGTTGTGGGGCGATCCCCTGTCCTCAAGAGCCTTCCGTGGGGAAGACCCAGGGCCCAGCTTTCCCTGGAGCTGCTCTGCAGCCCGGGCAGAGCTGCCAGGCCCTGCTCCTCATCTTCCCGTGTCTCCCCTGCTGTGCTTTTCCCCACCAGCTGCTTCCCAGCACGTCCTGCAGAGGAGGAACCTGCTGCTAAGGGCTGCAGACAGCACTTGTGGAACGCCGCTGATTACTGTGTTAATTGGCTTCCTTTTGGTTCCCAGCATATTTCTGAAGCAAAAAGCAGGAGGCAGGTGCTATTTACTTTTCTATAACAAATACTGTTCATGTGGGGACCAGAGATCCTGGAATCGAGGGGGCTTTTTTCCTTTTTCTTTGTTCCCCAAAAACCATAGTAAAACTTTCAACCCTTTGGAAAAAGCTGTTAATTCAGCTGGGATGTTCAAAGGATGTTTGTGTTACCTGGAAGATTTAATACGTAAAAGCATTCCTGGCTTTACCTGTACATCCTACCTTGAAGGGATTTTCTTTTTTCCCAGGAATCCAGGGTCACATTTAGCCCATGCTGCTGTTTTACGTTCTAAGGAGAAACAGAAAATTAGTATTGAAGGCTAAAATTTGGCTTTTTGAGGAGGGACAGAGAGGAGGAAGCTGAGCATGGAGGCACTGGCAGGCAGGTGAGAGCAAGTGTTCACTGAACAGAACTGGGGAACTGTCATTTTCTTACAACAAAACTATGGAAAAATGTGGGTGTGGTGTTACTATTTGCATTGAAACAATGTAATTTTTCTTTTCTTTTTCTTTTTTTTTCTCCTTTTATTTTATTTTTTTTTAAATTTCAAAAATTGTACAGTCCTGGGGGAAAAAAAGTCTTTTCTGTTAATATATTTGCAATTCATTAAAGGATGTGGAAAATCCAAATAAATTACTTTTAAAAGCAGGCTTAGCTCCAGGTGCTTTGGGACCGGGCTGGGATTTGTCCTTCAGGAGTTGGGCGAGTGACAGAGGTTGGGAAAGGTTTAAGGACACCTTGAGGTGCACGGGGGCTGTTTTCTGTCCTGTGCTACCCTGGGCTCTGTGTGTCACCTGTGGATCTGCCACACCTTTCCAAGTGGGCTGCAGGTTCCTGGCTGGAATTTTGGGTGATGTGGGAGGTGTATGGAGGTGGAGCTGCTCGAGTGAGACCTGAGGAGCCCCCAGAGCTGCTGCAGGGCTGGAGCCCCTCTGGAGCCAGGCTGGGAGAGCTGGGGGCTCCCCTGGAGAGGAGAAGGATCCAGGGAGAGCTGGGGGTGCTCACCTGGAGAGGAGAAGGATCCAGGGAGAGCTGGGGGTGCTCACCTGGAGAGGAGAAGGATCCAGGGAGAGCTGGGGGCTCCCCTGGAGAGGAGAAGGATCCAGGGAGAGCTGGGGGCTCCCCTGGAGAGGAGAAGGATCCAGGGAGAGCTGGGGGCTCCCCTAGAGAGGAGAAGGATCCAGGGAGAGCTCAGAGCCCCTGGCAGGGCCTGGAGGGGCTCCAGGAGAGCTGGAGAGGGACTGGGGACAAGGGCTGGAGGGACAGGAGCCAGGGAATGGATCCCAGTGCCAGAGGGCAGGGAGGGATGGGATTTGGGAAGGAATTGTTCCTGGTGAGGCCCTGGCACAGGCACGGCAGCTGTTGCTACTCATCCTCACCTTCCACCCTGCAGCGACAGGAGATTCAAGAAGCTCTCAGGTAATGGAGCAGGTTAGTTTTGTTTTCATTTTTTTCCTGCCTCCCACAACAGGTCCCACACTATGGCTGCAGCTATTGTTTCTCAGCAGAGAAATTAATTACTACAGTCTCTTTTACTTCGAGACATGGAGGAAAAGCTTCCCGGGAAGGCTCATGACTGTACAGGATGTATGTTGTCATCTTGGATTGAACCTTTTACCACTCATTTTTGCCCAGCCTAACCCAGTAATTTTTGAGAGACAAGATTGGCTGTAGAAATGACACTGAGCTGAACTCTTTCCTAGTTTACTTCCCCCTGTTTTCTCACATGGTTCTTTTAATCCTGGTACACGTATTCCTGTGTCTCGCAGTTCAACTCTCCGTCACCGAGTTCCCACCCCACACTGAGAGCCAAGCTGCTCTTCCTGGGTCCTTGCAGCCTCTCCTGTGGGCTGGAATTGGGGGATGGAGCTGCACGGAGACGGCTGGAGCTGGGCTCTGTCTCGTGCTGAACCTGGGCTGTGTTCAGGGCAGGCTGAGTTTTAGGTGCCTCCAGAGAAAGGCAGAGCAGCGATGAAGTTGGGTTTATAATCTGCACTCCATCGTTCCGGGGCTGAATTGCAGCCATGTGGTGAACACCAGGAGTTGTTTATGCCTCAGGATTTCCAGCTTGGGAGTGCTTTTGGGACCTTTATGAACACCTACATCTGACTGAGGCTTGCATTCCCTTCTGTTCACTACTAACTTTGTTGCTGCAGCATCATCTTCTTTTCGTATTATGGAGTAGAACAGGGTTTTTCTGAGGCAGGGAGCCCTGTATTCCTGATCCTCCAAGGAGCAGAGTTTAAAAATCTATTAAACTCTATTAAATCAAAAAATCCTGATGGTACCAATAAGGGAAGTATCAGAAACACCTCCCAATCAGAAAACATAAAACCAAAAACACTATCAAAGGTCAATTCCCTCAAAACTACTCCAGAAAACCACATCCAGAACGGTGCCACAAGTTCCTTTCTTGCATCTTTGTTCAGTTAAAAATCTATTCCCAAATCCAGCAGTTCATATCCGCATGTGTGTGGAACAACAGAAATCTGTTGTTGCCAGGATGTTTGGGAAACAAGCTTAGGGAGACAAGAGGATTCGTTTCTACCTTCTGCCTCTTTTGGATTGTCTTGTGTCTCAACAGATTTAGGAAAGTCTGTCTTGGGCAGGTGTTTCTCCTTAGTCCCATGGTGCGGGGTGAGCAGCTCCTCCACTCCCCTGCTTTTAAACACTTTTCTGTAGAGTAAGGTCATAGTTTGGGTTTTCCTAGATAACCAGGAAAAACACCCTGGTTCTTTCACCTTCCCTGGGGCAGGAGAGCAAGGACTGTGTCTGTGTGGGGCCAGTGAATGCAGCTGCTCTGTGTGGGATCGGGATCGCCAGCTCTAACAGGGTCTTTGGAGCATCTCAAACTCCCTTTCAGTCCTGAAAGGGGCTTAGAAAAAAAGAGGGAGATTAACTTTTTAGACAAGCAGATAGTGCCAGAACAAGAGAGGGAACCACTTTAACCTGAGAGAGATTTAGATTAAATGTTAGGAGGAAATTCTTTACTCAGAATTGGGTGAGGCCCTAGCACAGGGTGCCCAGAGCAGCTGTGGCTGCCCCATCCCTGGAAGTGTCCAAGGCCGGCTGGACAGGGCTTGGAGCAACCTGGGACAGTGGAAGGTGTCCCTGCTCATGGCAGGGGAATGGAACAAGATGAGTTTTGAGGTCTCTTCCCACATAAATCATTCCATGATCCTCCCCCCAGCTCTGCTGTCCCACAGGGAAACAGCGACTCTGCTTGCACAGGAGGGACCATCAGTGAGAAGTGAAGGAGCTCAGCTGCTTTTTGGCCTGTGGGACGTGGAACTGAGCCTTTTACTTGAATTAAACCTGTTCTGTGACTGGGATAAAAACTAAAAGACAACTTTAAAAAGCAGCAGAGGCAGCAGGTGAGCTCCGTGGCTGTGCCCCCATGGCAGTGGGCAGGAGAAGCCACTGCAAGAGTTTTCTGTGTCTGGAGAAGAAGGTGACGCGAGGACGACCCCGACTTCAGCAGGGTGTGGCTCACGAAGGACCGAGGGAGCTGCTGGGGTCCCGTGGGCTGGATTCCAAGGGGCCGGCCGGGCACGGCCACGGCTGGCGGGACATGGGGCAGCAGTGCTGGCCCTGCCGCAGCCCTGCTGTCCCCCGTGGGGCAGAGCCCTGCTGTCACCCACGGATGGAGCCCGTGCCACCCGTGGGACAGGGACCCGCGGCAGCGGTGGGACGCAGGCCCAGGGCCACGCAGGGGACGCGGGCCCTGCGTCACCTGTGGGACGTGGGCCTGGTGCCATCCGTGGGACCGGAGCCGCTGTCCCCGGCGGGACCGCAGCCCTCGCCACCCGCGCCGGGGCTCGGTGTCCCGGCGGCAGCTCCTGGTCCCCCGGCAGGTCCCTCCCCGCTGCCGGACCCGCGCCCCGCACGGGGCACGAGTG
>VZTX01014358.1:0-32562 GCA_013400915.1 Pardalotus punctatus | reverse complement strand
GGGACCGCGACCGGGACCGGGCCGGGGCCATGAGCGACATCCGGCACTCGCTGCTGCGGCGGGACGCGCTGAGCGCCGCCAAGGAGGTGCTGTACCACCTGGACATCTACTTCAGCAGCCAGCTGCAGAACGCGCCGCTGCCGCTCGTGGACAAGGGCCCCACCGATCTGCTCGAGGAGTTCCTCTTCCAGGTCCCCAAGGAGCGCGGCGCGCCGCCCAAGGTGCGACAGGGACACCCCGGACAGAGTGGGACGGGCCTGGGGGGCGGGGGGCGGACGCAGCCCCGGGGAGTGGAAATGGAGGCCCCAAGAGCTCAGGACAGGATCCCTGCTGGAGCCTGAGGCCTCGGGAGGGCAGGACAGGCTCCCTCCGGCGCGGGCTGCTGCTGCAGATGGAGGGCTTAGATGGGCCGGATGTGGTCCCTGAGAGGCTGCTGCTGGAGACCAAGGGTTTGGAAGGGTCGGATGGGGTCCTTGAGGGTCTGCTGCTGGAGACCAAGGGTTTGGAAGGGTCGGATGGGGTCCTTGAGGGTCTGCTGCTGGAGACTGAGGCCCCAAGAGGACAGCACGGGGTTCTTGGGGTGCTGGTGACTGAGGGTTTTTGGCAGAGAGGGGGCTGGCTGGCGAGTCCCTGACGGACTGGCCAGGATTCAGGGCCCCGAGGAGCTGTGCTGGACCTCGAGGCCCTGGGCACTGCCCACAGCCTCCCAGTGCTGCAGCTGGGCCCTGCCAGGGTGTTCGGGTGGGCATGGGGTGGCACTGGGGTGGGGGTCTCAGAGACCAGCAGTCAGAAACCCCAGCTGCCAGTGACTATTGAGGTACATGGCCCTGCAGCCCTATGTGCTGCTGAGTCCAGCTCTGTCCCTCCCAGTTGCTCCGCAGTGTCCTCAACTGCTGTTATTTGCAGAGGGAGGAAATATTTTTCTCCCCAGCAATGTCAGTCTCATCTCTCAGTTGGTGGGCAGCACTTGCAGGTGCAGCAAGCACCGGCTTTGGATATCTAGGTGTTCAAATGAAACTTAGAGCTTTTCAGTGTCACCAGATAAATGTGGTGGTGGTTCAGGAAGCTTGAATGTGAGTGCTGTGCATAAAAATTGAGACCTTCACCCCCAAGGGAAGCTCTCTGCCTTTACTGTTCCTGTCTTTTTACTTGTTTCTTGGTTCTTCAAGAGGCCCAATGTATTTTACAGCTTTGCTTTTGTTTTCTTTCAGAGGCTGAACCCGCTTCAGGAACTTCAGCTCCTTGAGATCATGTGCAATTATTTCCAAGAGCAGACCAAGGATTCAGTCCGGCAGGTCATTTTTTCATCTCTCTTCAGCCCCCAAGGGAACAAAGCAGACGACAGCCGGATGACTTTGCTGGGGAAGCTGGTTTCCATGGCAGTGGCTGTCTGCAGGGTTCCTGTGCTGGAGTGTGCTGCCTTCTGGCTGCAGGTACAGCTCCTGTGCAGGCAGGGATGGCTCGGGGAAGGGGTCAGGGAGTGTTTCAGGGTGGGTACAGTGAATTGGGGTGCGGCTGGTCACAGTCAGTTGCTCCTCCCTGGCAGTTTTGGCTGCTAGAGCAGCTGCCCCCATGTCTGTGCTCGTGTCCCTTCCTGTGCTCTGGCGTCAGGGAGAGCTTTGCCAAGCCATTCATGTGCTGCAATGGAAGAAAAAACTTGTTTGGATTTTTTTACTGTCAGTGAAAGTTTTAATAATCCCCCCCAACCCCTGCATATTGAAGGGGCTCAGTGGAGGGTTTGACCAACACAAGGAACAAACCTTGGCAGTTCATGGTCACGTTGCCTGAAGAAGCCGACTCTGGAGTTTGGGAAATAAACCCTGCCTGATGTGCAGGTTTGTGCATGGAAGAGGCAAACCCCTCTTTTGAAATTTGGGCACAAAATACCTGTATCTATCTTCTATCAATGTAGTAGGTTGGGAATCTCCTCTGTTTTCTCCTTTCCCATTGAGATTCCCCACTGTAGGCTTTGGGAATTGCACCTTTGTTCCTACTTCCCTTGTGGGATGTGCAGAAGTCAACCAGGTTGACAGAAGGGCAAGAGCAGAAAGGCTGTGCTGGGAGGGGAGGGTGGGAGGAGGCAGACCTGCACTGTTTCCTTGGAGTCCCTTTTCTCCCACCTAGGGAGCCTTTGGGAGGGCAGGATGGGATATAACCTGGATAGCAGGAAAAGGTGTATTTTTTTTTTTCAGATGGCAGCTTTTAAGTGATGTGAGGATTCCACAGAATATTTTCCACATTAAAAATATCAGGCCTGGCAACTGAACCAGTTGAACTACAGACCTATGTTAGAATTATGGAATCACAAAATGGTTTGTGATGGAAGAGACCTTAAAGTTCATCCCATTTGACTCTCTGCCATGGGGATACCTTCCACCAAAACCAGGTTGTTCCAAGTCCAGTGCAGTCTGACCTTGAACACTTCCAGGGTTGGAGCAGCCACAGCTTCTCTGGGCAACCTGTGCCAGGGCCTCCCCGTCCTCACAGGGAAGAAATGTTGCTGAAGTAGNCCAGTTGAACTACAGACCTATGTTAGAATAATGGAATCACAAAATGGTTTGTGATGGAAGAGACCTTAAAGTTCATCCCATTTGACTCTCTGCCATGGGGATACCTTCCACCAAAACCAGGTTGTTCCAAGTCCTGTCCAGTCTGACCTTGAACACTTCCAGGGTTGGAGCAGCCACAGCTTCTCTGGGCAACCTGTGACAGGGCCTCACCACCCTCACAGGGAAGAAATATTGCTGAAGTAATAAAAAAAATCTCTAAGTCAAAATATTGATCTAAAAGTTTCGATTTTATACCATGGATACTGTAAACTGAAAATATCACCATCTTTTTTAATATTGCAACACGCTGATTCTATTTCTGTGCGAGTGGGTGTTTGACATGCTGAGAGAGAGCAACCACAGTGCCATTTGGGGAAAGTGGGGGCACAGCTGTTAAAGCAGCCTGTGGCAGGGTTTAATCTGCTGTTCCTGTGTGCTGTCCCCGCAGCGGACCCCGGCTGTGTTCTGTGTGAGGCTGGCCCGAGCCCTGGTTGATGACTACTGCAACCTGGTGCCAGGCTCCATCCAGACCCTGAAGCAGATCTTCACTGCCAGCCCTCGCTTCTGCTGCCAGTTCATTACATCAGTCACAGCTCTCTATGACCTCTCTTCAGGTAAGTGTTTCCCAGCTGTGCTTTGCCAAGTAAGAGGTGCAGAATAATGCAACAGGAATTAACTGTTGCAAGAGAATTGACTGCTCGAATCCTAAAGAGGTGTTACCATGTAATTATTGCCAGAAGCAGCTCAGGGGTGCGGCTCTTGCCTCATCTGGCACTGGGGTGAGAATAAAAATAACCTATTCTGTGGCTGACTCAGAATTCCAGCATGGTTTGGGTTGGAATGGACCTTAAACTCATCTTATTCCACCCCCTGCCATGGGCAGGGACACCTTCCACTAGACCAGGTTGTTCCAAGCCCCATCCAGCCTGGCCTTGAAAACTTCCAGGAATTTGGAGTCCACAAGCTCTCTGGGAAACAAGGGAGAGTCTTTCCTGGAGAAGCAGCCAGGAACATCTGACACAAAGGGCGTTGTCCTTTGCAGAGGGCAAAGGACATGGCAGGGGACCTTATTGACTGAGCAGCTCTGGGAGTGAAAGCTGATCTGTCTGGGCTCAGTCAGCCCTGGGAGAGACTGAGGGCTGCCTGTCAGTCTGATTTCTTCCAAAAAGAGGAGAAACACAAGTTCTGAATGTTTGCAAGCTGGAGCAGGATTTCTATGGAGCAATGGTGAGAAACACAATCAACAACGTATCTCCAGTGCACTCTTTTACTGTATGTGTGACCTGTCAGGGGTATGACCTGTCTCAGATTGTTGCTTCCAGCCTTGTAGATGTCTAAAAGTCTAAAATAAGATTGATTTAGCTTTACTCAGCAGCAGACAGCTCATGGTAGACCAGGAAACAACCAAACACTAAATACCAACATCACAGATAATCCAGAAAAGCAAATGCTATTATTGATAAAGGAAATGCTTTGCACAGTCTTCTCCTGAAAAACAACTTGGCATGATTGAGAGTGAGAGAGATATTCAGGCTTAGCCTTTAAAGTTTTTTTAAAGTATTTGGTAGAGCTGAGAGCATATTTTATATCTCAGTATTTTATGTCTTTTGTGCAGCCACTTGGAAGTTCATCATGTTCCTAAATGTCATAGTGTCAAAAGACATGTCAGAAAGGAAATAACTTGAGTCATAGGAATCAATTTTTTAATTCCTTAATCTATTTGAGATGTTCTTGGTGACACAAGAAAATGGAACTTGCTCTTCCAATCCAGCATGCCCCCTGTGATGGGATGATGTATCGGGGTTACTCTTGTCTGTAGTCAAGTTCATGACCATCTTTCACTTCTCACCTGAAGCTTTACATAATCTTATAATCCTTTACATGTTGTGTGATCATGTTGTTGTGTTGTGTTTTTCCACAAGACGTGTTTGTTTAGGTAAGTAAGTATTAAAGGAAACTGGTTGAATTACTGGCACTTCCTTCTCTTCACACAACAATTTTTTCCTATTTCCCTTGCCCATTGTACTTCCTGTGGCAAGGGATAAATGGAGACTGATTTTAGGGAAAAAAATGTGCAGATGATTGGTGGGAGAGAAGAAAATGACAAAAGAAGCTTTGCTGGGAACAGGGATAAATGTCAGTGTTCGGTGTCTTCAGAATAGGTGAGGAGAGTGAAGTTGACAGGAACATAGTTGTGCCTTCCCTGGAACAAAGTACCTTTGGTGTCTTGAGAAAAACAGAAACATTGGGGAGGTTCTGAAATTGTATTTGTGACAGTGTAGGATGGGTGTGTGTGAGAGACTAATTAGAACCTAAATTAAAGTCCTGTGCTTCAGTGCAAGGCTCATCTTACCCAACAATAACTTTCCTGTCTCCAGATGACCTCATCCCTCCCTCAGATCTGCTTGAGCTGATCGTCTCCTGGATCTTTGAAGACCCTCGTTTGATCCTCATCACCTTTCTGAACACTCCCATTGCAGCCAACCTGCCCATAGGGTTTCTGGAGCTCACCCCGCTCACCGGACTCATCCGCTGGTGCGTGAAGGCCCCCTTGGCCTACAAAAGGAAGAAGAAAGCCTCTCTCTCCAATGGGCATGCTCCCAGCAAAATTGCCAAGGACTCGGCTTCAGGAGAAGACAGGGATTGCCACCAGCTATATTCCAAGCTGCATCTGAGTGTCCTGCAGGTTCTTATGATGCTCCAGGGGCATTTAACAGAGAAAAACCTTTACGGGCGCCTGGGGCTGGTGCCCTTCGACCACGTGGTTCCACTGGTGGAGGACATTAACAGACTGTCTGATGAACTCAATCCTCTCAATGCATCCAAAGAGATTGAACTGGCTCTGGACAGGCTGGCTCAGGCTTTGCAAGTGGCCATGGCATCAGGAGCACTCCTGTGCACCAGAGGTGAGTTGTCCGTGGGGCTGGCACAGACCTGGCACGGGATTCTTCTCCTCCAGGGTGCAGAAGTTGGAAGAGGCAGCTTTGGGTTGAGGGGAGCAAAGATCAACGTGTTCACAGCACTGTTGGTAGTTTGCCTCTCTTAGAAAGTGATAGTTCAGGAAGAATAGCTGGATGGAGAGTAAGAAATGAGAGATCACTGCAGTGGGTGAGTCAGGCATTGCTTTGCAGAGCTGGAGACTGATCCCCAGCCCTGGCGTGTGCACCAGGGGGTTGGATCTGGGTGTCTGGCAAGAGGACAAATTTGTTCACCTCAGAATTGCCTGTAACTATTTGAAAAGCACTGTTTAATTTTGCTTCTGTTAATTTTGCTTCAGTTTAACTTCTCTGAGTTTGCCTGCTGGAGGAGAGTCCACGAAGCACATAAACCCCTCAGTGGGTGTGCTAGACAAGGAATTTGAAAAGCATATAAAAACTCTTCATCTGGAACTCCTGGGCCATCAGCTCGCCTATAATGAGACCCCATTACAGTGTGTCCAAATTCAGTTAAACTTAGTAAAAAGGGCTGCTAACGTGGCTTTTGTCTGGCCTTCCTGCCTCCAAAGCCAGTTCTTTGCAAAAGACATGCAGAGATATAAAAGGGAGTTGACCCAACACAGTGCAGGGTCAGCTACACAGACTCTTTTCTTGTTACATTCTCTTGAAAACAGGCAATTTTAGATTAGACCAGAAGGCTTGAAGCTCTCCAACAGCTGGGACAGTTTGTGCAGACCCCAACTGCAGAGTGGCCTCCACCTAAGTGGGGATCTGATGCTTTTGTCCTGGCTGAACCAGTGCTGCTGGTCAAATTTCAATGTTCTTCTTCCTAATCTTTTATAAAGTAGCTCTGAGTGTAATACGAACAAACAGAAACTGGAGTTTTTTGATCTGAGGTCCGATTTCAGCTGTGTTTGTTCTTAGCTGGTATATTCTGAGCATTTGCTCTTACTGTGGAAGGTAATTCAGTGTAAGGGGCTGCTGAAATACCAGATATTTCAGTGTTTTGGGATTATGTTTATCTACAAAGGCAGGAGTTTGTTCTAAAGCTATTCCTGAAAATACTCTGTCTGTGGGATATGTTGTTCAATTCCTTGGTTCTAGCTATTCTGCTTTAGCAGAAGTTTTGGGATGGTAAAAAAGGTGCAATTTCTAATTGGTAGATTCCAGCAAAAAAAAAAACCAACCCATTCTTTACAGCAGCAGTGTTTAAAAAACCCCAAACCAATACAAAACAGGCACTGGGTAACTTTTGCCTTGCTTTGACCTGGTGCCTTTCTCATCATAAAATGCCACATTTAGTGGGCAGAGTCACACATTGTGCTTCCTATGTCTCAGTTACTTCTTGTTGGTGTACTGGTATTGCAAAATCCATCCTAAGGATTGTCTGCCTTAAATGTCAAACATACAGTAAAGTATGGTGGGGAAAGTTCGTAAAATGGAGAAACATTTTCTCTCCTATGGAGGTTTTGGGCCTGAGAGACAGATTCTGGGTCTATTGCTGACTGATTTTGATGACAGATTACTGATTATCCAGTAATCAGTAATTATTCAGTAAAATTGCTGATTATTCGGTAATCTGACCTTCCCAGAAAGGACAGTGGAGAGGAAAACCACTCTAATTTCTGCTTTATCCTTATTGTTAATCTTCTGTCCTCTTTCAGATGACTTGAGGACTGTGTGCTCCAGGCTACCACATAACAAGTAAGAGACCTTTTGTAACTGTGATGGCTTTGATGCATTTTCTAAAACACTTGAAGGCTGTTGAGACAAAATCTCCTCTAAAAATTTGTCTTTCTGGAATTTGGTCTTTATTCACATGCACTTTAGCATAAGGATGAAGGTGACACAGTGCTGGCTACTTCTTCCCTGGATTCCTGTCTGAAGGGGGATTCAGTGGCTCCCACCTTTAGATCTTGCCCAGCCTGTGTTAGAACAAATGCACAGAAAAGGGAAATGAAATTCCAGCAAGGAACCTCCCCCAGAGTTGTCCCATCCCCAATTGCCCATTGGTTTTACCTGACCCTAAGCTCAATTGCTTCTTGCCTTTTTGCAAGGGTTTAAAGGGTTTAAAAAAACAGGGGGGGGAAAGAGGAAAAAAAAAGTCTTCTGGAAGCTGTAAAGAACATAATTGAGTTCTCTTGGCTCTCAGCAGTGCTTTGTGTTGGCTGTGAATTGTCCTTAGACCCGTGACAAAAGCTCCTCTAATAATCCTCCCTCCTGTCTGAATTTCTCTCCACAGCCTGCTCCAGCTGGTGATTTCAGGTCCAGTGCAGCAACCGACCCATGGGGCTCTGCCACCAGGATTTTACCCCCACATCCACACCCCTCCCCTGGGCTACCCCGCGCACGCAGCGCTGCCGGCGCACCCTGCGCTCCCGGCTCACCCCGTGCAGACCTTCATCCCAGGAATGACATTCCCATACCGGCCCATCCGCTAGCCTGCTGAGTATCCCAGCTTCCCTGAGCCTGAGGAAGCCTCACAGACAAAAACCAAACGCCTGGGAACCACATTTTCCCCTTTGGAACAAAGCTGAGCTCCACCCGCACCAGGGATGGGCCCTTGGGTAGCACGTGGGGGGCTGTGGTGGGTTTGGAGGTGGGATGCAGATACTAAGGCAGATGATAGGGACAAAAAGAGGGGATGGGAATAGGCAACAGCAACTCCAAACCTCTGCAGCGTGTGGAAATTTTTATGCTCCAAGGGTATGATGTTCCTCAGTCGTGTATTGCAGCAGCCTGGATCTGTTTACAGCACGGTGAGCCCAGCTGCTCTGGCTCTGGGAGGGCCAGAAAGAAAGGCCTTGTGTGATTTTTCCAAGCTATTCCACTCCAGCCTGCTTGTTTCTTTGTAAATGTTTGTATCTATAGCTACAGAGTATGTGTACACTGTATATTTTTGGAACACAAACCTTTGTTTCGGAAGCACAAGGTAGACTAAAGCAGCACTTCCTATTAAAGGAAACGATTTAAGAAGCATAAAACAAATCTGCCGCTTTCTTTTTCAAACAATTAAAAGAATTAGAACAATTTCAAACAATTGGATTCTTCTCTTTCCAGTGAATAGGTCCAACTTGTTAGGCTTGTGCTGGGTTGGGGACAAAACCTATTGACCTCACTGCTGGGGAAATGCACTTTACATACCTCAGTCAGTGCTTCATAAAAATTTGGGGTGAGATCTGGGGTGTTTTCCTAGTCCTGAATGGAAAACTGGCCAAACACTGGCAATGCTGTGCTGGCCAGCTGCAAGTGCAATACAGGAATGCATGGAATCATCCTGGGAAGGACAAGCAGAGCTTGCTGCTCTTAGCCTGACAGCCAAATATGGTGTCCAGCCCCTTTGGTGTCCTGCTGTGCTTTTCTCAGCCCCCTCTGCAGGATGAAAAAGGAAAAAAGGGGGTGTTCCTACTCATCAGAGATGGTGACAAAGACCTCTGCTGCTGCCGTCCTTATGTGAGGAGATGTGGTACCTGTGGTTCCACAATGGCTGCAAAAAAAGGGGCAGATTAGCTGGAAGGAGGGAAAATCTGATTTGACTGAAACAGCTGGAAAGGAAACTCTGGAAATGGAAAGTTAATAATAATCATGGATAATTAGGGTTGGAAGGGACCTCTGAAGATCACCTAGTCCAACCTCCAGTTCATCTAGTTGAACCCATAATAATGATAAACTTTTGGTCAGGCAGTTGGACTAGGCAATCGTTGTAAGCACTTTATGACTGAAGTATCCTGTGTCATCTCACTTTGTAGAGCTTCAACAACAAGGAAAAACCCTTAAGACCTCCTAATTTTAGCACTAGAACCATTAAAGTCATCAAATCCTTGCACCGTGACGGGTCTCCGGTCCCCTTTTCTTCTGTAGGCCTGACGGAAACTTCCGGCCAGGTGACCCAGAGGCGTGACCAGCCCCACCGCCTATTTCCCAAGCGCCTGCGCTCAAGGGCACCCTTTTAATTACCCATTCCCTTTAATTACCAGCAGCGCTCCCCGCTGGGCGCCGCCCACGTGGCCTCAGGGGACCGGCGCGCCAGCCGTGCGCATGCGCGGCACCGGGCGGTCACGTGCCCCGCCGCCAGCCAATGGAGAGGCGCGTTACTGCACGGTGCCCCGGTTGAGGAAGTGCCGCCGGTGTCCGTGTCCAGTGCTCTTTCGTCCGGTTCCGCCTCCCGGGATGTGCTGAGGGCGCGTCCGCCGCCCCTCCCAGGTGAGCGGAGAAGAGTTTGGGGGGGCGCCGTGGCGGGTGAGGGGGGCGGCGTTGTCATGGCGATTGCGCCCGGGACGGGCCCGGACCCGGAGCGGTCGCCATGGCAACGCCGGCCCCCCCGCCTAGGCCGCAGCGGGTCCAGGGCCCTTGGGATCTGCTCCTGTCCTTCCGGATAACCGGAGAGTTCGGTGGCATCGTTGTCGCCTGTGTCCGTCTCCATTTCCTCTTCCTTCGCGGCTGAATTTCCCACGGGAAAGCCGAGAATATGTCACGTATGGCTGGGTCCAGCTGTTTCCCGGCGGGGAGAAAGGAGCTGCTTGGGTTTGTTTGGGTTGGTTGGTTGACGGCTGGGTGTTTTTGCGGGGTGTGTTGAGGCCACCGGCATTGCTGTGTCCAGCCAGGAGCTAAAATATATCTTGGCCAATCCACTATCGATTACAGGCATCAAATTATTATCATATTCCCCTGCAAGCTGTCTAAATGTTTAATTGTGTTAACTATATCGAGTTTGAACTTGGCCTGCTCTGTACCTGTTGGTTTATTCTGATTTTGTTGTGCTGCCACAGCTCCAAGGCTATTCTGGATGATCTTGCAGAGCTCTTGAACCTTGGCCGCTCTTCCTTCCCCTCTGGCTTTTTATTCACACACAAAGGCATTAAATATCTGTGCCTAGCTCAGACCAGCCGCTTTCTAGATGTGTCTTTTTTCCCTCTCTGTTCTGATAATTCCCGGTGTCCTTCTTTGCTGCTGAGCAGCAAATGTTCTTAGGGAACTCCCTGTGAGCATGGATGTTTTTCTCCCTTGCAGTGGTCAACACAAATTTGGAACGTTTGCGTTCCTTCAAGCTGCATTCCTTTTTTTATCTACCAGCTTACAGATTTATCTGGGTTTCGGCATTGTGAGAGCTTTCTGCAAATGCCAACAGCTCTCAATTTTACCATCCTGGAAATCTGTGCCCTATCCCAAAGGATCATCAGCCAGTTTTCTTGCATATCTATTCCTAACTTCTTCTATCTAGTTGTCGTGAATCTGCTGAATGGATTCTCTTTTCACGATGAATTCATCCTAGATTCATTTAGTCTAATTAATTATTTTAATTAATTTTTTAATCTGCTGTAGTACAGGTTGGTATCCTCAGAAGTCTTTATAGAGGACACTTGTGGGAGCATTTTGGGAGCACTAGTGCATGATGTGTTTTCAGATAAACCAGTTGTCTGTGTGAATAAACTCTACCAGGTGTCTCACAAATGAGGTGAAAAAAAACCCAAACCAAAAACCACCCCAGAAACCCCAACTGCTGGCTCTGTTCCAGTGTGTTATAATTAATGTGTGAACTCATTTACAAGATAAGCCTGAGCAGCCTCACCCTGCTCTGAAGCAGTGACAAGGACCAGGCTTTTAAAGTAGAAGGGTTTCTCTTCAGGTTAGAAAGTAGTTCTGTTATGTCTTGTAAACTGCTCTACTTAGTGTTTCCATACCTGGTGGCAAAGAAAGAAACATTCAGTGGTGCTGCTGAGACAACGTTTTGCTCTTTGAAGTTGCTGCTGTTTCTCTCAGCAGGTTGTTTGACGTGTTTAAGGCAAATTGACTTCTCATGTCTGTCTAGTTGGGAAGTGGCTGCCCTGTGAGTGCCTCTTAAAACCTGTGGCACTCTTAATTTCCACTTCTTTCCCTAAACCAGTGTCAATCATCCTGACTTCTGGTATTTGGATTGGCCTTGGCTGTGGTGAAACATTGTGGGAACTGCCAGTGGAATTCAGAGAATGGTCTTTAGTCAAAGAGTGTTTAGCAGAGCATATGCATTTATTTTTATTAACAAAGTCTTTCTTTCCCAGTAAGGATGATCCTTATTTGCATGTGGGGATGTTGTTTTCTTGGTAGAGGGTTTTTTTGGGGCGTGTTATGAATACAGAGGTCGGGCCAGTGTGATCTGTCAATCAGTGAGTCAGTGCTGGGCTCGGAGCTTGTCGCTAATGGGAGCTGGTCCTGTCACCTCAAAAACCATTCTCTCATTTCCTTCCTATCTTCCACCTCTCTGCCCCCACCCCAGCCACTCCCAGTGTAATTTATGGAAGGAGCAGGTGAAACTGTGAATGTGCTGACTCTGGGTGACAGCGCTGCTGTAAATACCTGAGGAATTACAGGTGCAAACCCAGGCACTTCCTGGCAGAGCTGATTCAGAAATCCTCATGGCTCTGCCTTCCTTCTCATCGTGGGCTGCTGGGCTGGAGGCAGCCATGGGTCATGGATGGGGATTCCCTTCAGTGACGTGTTCAGATGCTTTTTAAGAACCAATTGGGCTTCAGCTGTTCAGGGTACCAGCAGGGAAAGATCTGCCTTAGCTGAGCACCTTGTCTACAAACTTGGAAGCTGAGTGCTATCCAAAATCATTCTCAGAGTGGGATCACTCCTCCTTCCTGGTTTTTAAACCAGTCACAGCATGTCTGGTGGCTTCAATGCAGAGTGTTGCAAAAACACTTAGAGCTTCATGTCTTTCTCTGCATCCCCCCACCCACTTTTCTCCCTGCAGAGAGGTAGGGACAGGAGCTGGTCAGTTTTCCAACATTAGCTTTTAATAAAGTCTTTAATTTCTGCTTTTCAACTTATTACTGTGGCTGTCAGAGCAGACATTTATGCCAGAATCGATTTTAAATGTTACTAGTTTAAAACAGCAGCAGTGGAGTTTTTGAGTTGAACCTGAGCGTCTCATGCTTGGAAAACTGCTAAGAAAGTAAAGGAAAAGGAGTTATTTTGGCTCAAATTTGAAATTTGGGATCTTGGAGAGATGTTAAGTTAGCGGTGCTTGTCTGACAGCTGGATGTTGTTGTTTTCAAGGAATGTTGTTTTCAAGCCTTTTCCAAATTTATTTTATTTTAAAGCATCTTGTTTGCAGTAACCTCTGGAAAGTTGTGTTGGTGTCTCCTGTGAGGGTGTAGGTGGAGGGACTGGGTTTTGTCGATGCTGTTCCATAATGAGGACAGTGTGTAGGAAATGGAGGCAGCCTCAAATTCCATTCTCCTGGGGTTTGTGGGCTGAATTTCTGGCTGTTTTTCTCAGCCACTACAAACGTTTTCTGTGTAGCTGTTTATTCTAATTCAGAAATGGCAGTGAGCCTGCAGGTATGATGGATTGTTTTGTTTGGGGTTTTTTTGTTGCTTTCTGGAGGAAGACCTGCCTATTGGAAATTTGCTGTGTATTAAACCTCCCCTCCAGTGAGGAGCTTGTTGCAAATGCGCCTTTTTTGTGACCCTTGGGTTTGAACTCCCCACAGTGCCACCGTCACAAAGCAGATTTTCCCTTCTTCGTCTTAACAAGAAAAGATTTAACAGCAAAACCCTCTTAGAGATTCTCGTTTGCCATTCCCTGGAGGAATTGCTGTATCTGGGGCAGCAGGAAGCCATGCCTTGTGCAGAGTGCTTTAGAGACACTTTATTTGGGGACTGGCTCCTGTGAAATCCACAGTTCCAGTGATGTTTCCAGAGCTGTAGGGTGAAAGAACAGCCCAGCAAGTGACCCACATGCAAAACATTAATGTTTCTGCTGCTGGGAGTCTGACAAGTCTAACTCTGAGTGTGCAGGAGTTCAGGGATACGAGTATAAAAGGATTTCACTAACAGTAAGTGTTTATTTCTAATAAATAACCATTTCTTGCTGCACAGGTAGAACTACATTTTGCCTTCTCACTTCTTAAATATCCTTTTGGGGACTCTTTCAAATCCTGATCCTTCATGGCAGGAGGCCAGGGTGTTAATGACAGTGATTCTGTGTGCTTGGTGTGGAGGCTTTCAGTGCTGTGGTGTGCACACCTTGATGCGGGCAGAGCAGAAAATGCAGTGTGGAGCTGGTGACAAGGCACAAATGTGTTCTTAGAATGGCGTTTTCAGAATTTCAGAGCTGAGGGAGAATAATCGGAGCCATGTGGGGTGAGCCTTTGGGAGGAAAACTGAATGCCAGGATGGTGTTCCCAGATTGTGTGTGACAGGGCTACCTGCCTTCCTGGGGCTGTCAGTGGAGTGTGCTCTGGCCAAGCTCCTGTAGCTGTTCCACATGAAGAAAGTTTAATATCAAATTGACTTGTGTGGTGTATTTGGTGTTAGTTGGGATTTTGATTTAGCAGGGTGATACAGCAACATGCTGAAATCACAGCACGAGTGTAACAGTGATGGAAATGTATGGTTGAATGCAAATTCAGATGTGGTGCCTGTTCCTGGTCTCTCTGTGCTCACTGTCAGGGTGCTCAGGAAGGAATACACAAATTGAAGTCTGCTTTGCTTCCTTCAAAATTTACTTTTTTAATTGTCCGGTTTTTATACTTTGGGCTGAGCCATGTGTTTGTTCCCCCCATACTGGTCTGGCTCTCTCAGGAAGATTTGATTCTTTGTGAATTGTCTCAGGGCATCTGACAGGTCACTGGTGCAGGTGTCTTATCTCAACCCAAGGTTATCCTCCAGCCTCCCTGGGGCTGAGATAAATTCAGCTTTCTTTGCAATCCATTCTTCCCTGTGCTCACTGGTTTTTGCCCTCCACTATGGGGTGCTGGTCAAGCACATTGCCCTGGATAGATTTACTGGAAGAGAAAGTCCAGGCACTGACAAACTCCTTTCTCCACAGTGATGTCCCCAAGAGAATCCTGTTAGTGATCAGGATGTGCTTTGGGGGCAGATGGGATCCACATGGCAGGGCTGGAATCACAGTGAGTGTTCCACGTGTGGCAGCCTGGGGAGCTGTGCCGGGGCAGTGGTTGGGGAGCGCAGTTTCTGCACAGAAAGAAGCTGCTATTGAAGGGATTTAAATGATGAGGAGCTCCAAGTCTTGAGCTAATGCAGGTCCCTGAGAGACCCAGGGTCCACGGGGGGCTCTGAGGCTCAGTGCTTGTGATTCTGGTAGAAATGGTACAAAAACATGGACCAAAAGGTGTTCTGGGCTGTTGTAAAGTCACATGACTGGAGCCTGCTTCCAGGCACATTATTGTGTTATTTTCAGACCAAGGCACAAAATCAATCACTTTGTCCTAGATTTCTCATTAAGAATCTCACTCATTCCAAGCATCTGCTTCTGCTAACTAAGGAATTAAGTGCTGGCAGTTTTGGGCAGCGTTCCTATGGGATGTAAGGAGTGTACAGGGATGGAGGTGAAACGATCACGATCACCAATCACTGTTCTGCTTGTGACTGAGCTTCAGGCTCTGTCGGTTTGCATAACAGGGGGAATGAGAGAAACGGTACCTCCTGGGCTTTGTGTGCTGTCTGTGTGGCATTCCTAGAAGGAGCCAGGAGCATGAAATGGGATAAATAAAGTCTGACAAATGGCCTATAGAGGTCTGCTTGCATTGCATGATGGCAGAGGTGGGGGTGTTCATGCTGGCAGCACATTTGATGCCCCAGCTTCCAGTTGTGCCTATAGATCCAAAGGAACTAGTCTGATTACAGGCAGGGTGAAGAGATTTGCTCCTCACTGACATTATGTGGGCCTAAGCAACCTGATTTAAGTTGTGTTAAGCCCCAAATGGTCTTTCCAGCCTAAGTTTTTTTTATTCTGTGACCGTACTTGAAGTAGTACTGAGAAGTAGTCAAGCCAAGTATTTAAATATCTCTAAAAATTTGGCTCCTCATGCTCTGATAATGTTGCCCTAAGTCCTGGAAGTACCTCTTTGAGATTATTAGTAATGAATCCATGATGCTTTCAAATCCAGTTGCTCTTTCGTTGTATTAAATAAAAGGAGCTTGGTGACAGAGGTGTAGTGTGGAACATTCCCTGCGAGACCAGCAACCTAAAAACACAGTAAGCTGAAAATGAAATGCAGCAGGGAAATCTTTACTGCTTTGTGGATTTAGATTGGTTCAGACTGAATGGTTTAATGTAAATCAAATCCCCAGTGCCAGATGGCATGAGGTAGAGAGACAGCTGTGAGGACTCCTGTCGGTGTTCTGGAAGATAATAGCGGAGTTCATGGCTGTTTTGGGTACTGTGGTGCTCAGTCACGGCTAAAATCCTGAATTTTGGTAGCTTTAAGATTCCATCTTGGGCTTTGTTTGATCATATTTATTTACAAGTGACAGAGGACACCCAATGTTATTAATTTTTTCCCCTGGAAATCTTGTCTTAGTGGGATCTGAGCATCGTCCACGCAAGAGTCGCAAACAAGGATTTGGTGGTGACACTGGAGCAGCACCTCTGGTGAGGGTGCCAGGCATAAGGAAGTCAATCTCTGTCCCTGCGTGCACGTCTTTCAGGGAGTGTCTATCGAGTAGAACAGAGCTACTGTGACATGTCCTGTAGTGTGGACAGGAGCTGACAGGGCAGGGCCAGCCCGGGTGCTCCCCGTGCCCCGTGGGTTGCTCGGTGTTGCTGCTGTTCCTCTGGAACAGCCCCTTTGTGAGGCGTCCTTGGGAGTCATCTGCAGGAATTTAATCTTTTCCTTCTGTGGAACGACAGCAGATAATCCTTAATAATCCATCAGAAGTGAGCTCAAAGTGAATGCTTTGAATGCCAGAGGTGAAAATGTTCATCCCGAGTCGACGAGGATCTGCCCTGTTTAATGCTGGAGGTGCCAGGATACCAGGCTGGCTGTGTGTGTGTCCGTAGGGACAACGCTGCCTGCATTATGGCATCGATTTATAAACACCCACAGCCTGCCAGGGCGTTTCTTTATTCTTCCCTGCAGCTCTGCTGCTTTCTGATCAGGATGAATTGATTTCAGTTAGCTTTTAAGTAAAGTAAAAGATATTGATGAACGTCGATCCAGCTTTGTTTCTGCAAGTGAAGATTCCTTCACATTGCTTTTTGTGTGAACACTAAATTTGAAGCCAATACATCCCTTACTGGGAGTTAGTTGTAAACAATCCTAGTTACTATTCATTTGACTTTGATCTTAGATTACCTGGCTTTTATTCTGCCAGGAAATTCAGGGATACTTGTTGCTAGATGATAATATTTTTATTTAGGAGTTTCTTGACTTTATCCGGATGGAAGCTGATGTCAAAATAAAAATTATTAAAACCAGTATCTTGTTCACTGGTGAAATCCATCTCATTTTTGCAATGATGCACAAGGTAGAAACATTGTTAAAACATGTCTAACAGTTCTAAACAAGGGAATCTCCCCTTGTAAAACCACTTGGCCAGGTTTTTGTAGGTATGGAAATGCTCAAGGGATTTTCAAACATGTTTAAGCAGCTGCCTGCCAAAGCGTCAGGCTTTATCCTGCATTTGAGCACCCTGCTGGATTAGGCGTGCTGCTTCTGTGTGCCTGCCTGTGATCTTATGTAGATTTTATTATGAATTTTTTTTTTTAATACAAGAACTCTAAGAGGGAAAGAAAACTTCCTGCTCTCGAGAAAAGCTTGAGCTGAGGTCTCTTAGCTGTGAAGCATCTGATTCATGTAAAACTGTCCCTGCACATGACTCTAAACAAGAACTGCTCTTGCTTGAAAGGACCTGGAAGTGCTGGTGGTGGAAATGTCGGTGCCCATACTTGGCTCCATCATGCTGAGTGAACAGGGATAATTCTTGGAGGCCCAGCCATGGCTTGGGCCAATGTTGGAGCCAAAGGCTCTGCTGCCTTTTAGACAGAATTGTGAAATTCTGTTCTTTAGCTTATTATAGCTAGAGCTTATTGATGCCAAAGATTTACAACATTATTTTTAAATAGTAAGTTCAGGCCTCACAATGTGCCTTAATTTAAAATTGTATGTTAAGTTGGCTTATTTAGTAATGCATTTACCATTTCTTTTCATCCAACTTCCATTACTGCTAAATATTTGTCATAAGAATTTGACAGGTTCCTCTGAGCTACCCAATATACCCAAGGGCAAAATATTTTGCTAGATTTGTTTCAACAGAGCAAGGCAAAAGACTAGTAGAAATGCTTAAAACCTTTATTCTTTCCTGTATTTTTGAAGTGAATTTGTTATGCATTACTATCTGCAGGTTTTAGGTAAGAAAGGGAATTAAAGGCTCAGTTTGCTCCTGATTTTGCTTGCTCCTGATTGCAGTATTTTGTAAAAGGGTGTTCTCAGAGCTTTTTCAGATGTTTATCTGCACTATCCCTTCATAAGCATGAAATGTTAAATAAAATATGAAACGTTGGCTCATTTTCTAATCCTCCTGAGCAAGTGCTTCCTGTTTTGACAGAAGGGTGAGGTCACTGTGCCCCCTGGGAGGGGAGGTAGTGGGTGATGCTGGCCATGTCACCTCCCACACTGTGGCCATTGTGTGAACCAAAGGCTGACACCTGAGAAAAAGATATTGAAAGAACTAAGATAACTTCACTTCAGCTTTTCCAAAATGGCTGTGGCCATCCTTGAGTTAACCAAATGTCCCTTGAGTTAGCTGGCATTTGGCTTCACAGCAGCCCCCACTTGATCTCAAAGGTCAGAACTTGTGTTGTCATTGTTGCTACCTCTGAACCCCTAAAAGCCCTTTTAATTTTAATTGAGTCTCAGGGTTGTGTTTTACACTGATACTTGTTGGGGTTTTTTTAAATTATTATTTTCTTTGTGCTTCCAAATATGTATTTTGTCCTCTAAAACAAAGTTGACTCTAAAAGTGGTACTCAGGTCACTGTGTTGGCTGAGACTTGAGTTCAGGACTTTGCCTGTGCTAAGGACAGCATTGCCACAGGCTGTGCCCAGGGCCAGGACCTGCTCTTGGGTGTTTTTCCAGGTATTCCTGAAGAGCCAAAGGCTGTCACCTGAATATGAAGGGAATTTACTTGCCTGGAATTTTTTGTCACTTGGTCATAGCAGCCACTTAGCACAGCTCCTCCAGCAGCAGCAACAGCTGGCCAGGGAGGAAGGGGCACAGGTCTGCTCTCCTGACCCCCTGTGGCAGGACACAGTGCCAGACAGGTGTCCCAAATGTCCTTTAAATGTGCAGGAGCACCTGGATTGGGTCATGTAACGGAGGGAGCGAGTCCCTGTGAACAAAACCAGCCCTGGGTGTCTGAACTTGAGGGGAGGGGGATTATCCTGTTCAACAAAACAGTCATGGATTACTTTTTTGAGGCTGGCTTCAACTACAGGATAATGTGTAATGCTTGCCCAGCTCTTTGTGAATATGGTGTTAAATACACATGGACTAATCCTCATAGGAATGTGTCCTGTGCTGGCTCTGGCTCTCTGGCAGCAGCTGCTGAATAACCCTGCTCCTAGGCCCTGCCTTTTCTACTCATTAGCTAAACCGTGGCTCTGGCATGGTGATTTCATTTCTCTCTGATTTATTGATACTGAAAAGGGGTGTCGCCTTACATGAGCATTGAAACTTTGCAAGAAGAATGATCCTGTGGTGTGTCACAGCTCTGAAACGGCTCAGCAGAGGGTTCAGCAAGGGGGCGGGGGTGAGAGAGGTGGGGGTCTGCATCATCGAGCGCCAGTGGTGTGGATCAGATGAGCCACGGCCAGCAAATGTTTGCCTGTCCTTCTTCAGGGTCCCACGGGGTGAAGCTGAGGCTCCTTAAAAGGTCACCAAAGGCTGGGGGTTGGGAGTGTGTGTACACCACTGTGTCAGGGTGCAGATTCCAAGTCTGGCCTCTGAGGGCTTGAGCCAATTCTGGGAGTGTAAAATGAGTTTTAAAGGCAGCAAACTGTGCAGGTTTTGTATGTGCCTAAGTTGTTTTGAAACTGGCATCTGGACTGACTGTGAATGCTGTGGGCTGCTCAGTAAACATGCAGCAGTAAACAGCAGTCCTAGAACGGGCTGTGAAATAGCTGTGATGCTTTTAAAGGAATTCTTTGGAGAGGAACAAGTGATCCATTTCAGTACAGAGTGACTGTAACTAGCAAAGTAGAATCATAGAATCAGAGAACATGCTAAGGGGAAGGGACCCATCAGGATCGTTGAATCCAACTCCTGGCCCTGCACAGGATGCCTCAAGAATCCCACCATGTGTCTGAGAGCTTGTCCAAGTAAGTTTAGTAACTTAATAATTTACAATTAAGTGCTACATTGTAAGTTTGGCAACTTCAAATTGCACACATTGGCAGTTGTAACTTTGCCAGTTACAATTTTTGTGTTGAAGCTGTTCAAATGGCATATGCAGTCCAGTGGGGAGTGTGTTTAAATCTGTTCCTTCTCGAGCTCTGAGCTTTAAATCAAGAACACTGGAGAGCTCAGCATCCTTTTTCACAGGAGGGCATAGATAAACACTGCTCTGTGCAGCTTTTCACTTATAACTCAGTGTTTTGAAACCAAGACTTGAGACTCTTAAATTCAGAAAAAGAAAGTAAAAATTTTAAGTAATTTGTTTTTGTTAAGGGTGATGGCTTTGGTTTTTTTCAATTTGCATCCTGGTCTGGTTCTTTTACCTGGGAGGGTTGGAGTGAGAGAGATGAAGGAGCTGACTCCTCCTGTCTGCACTCACCTTGTCTGTCTCACATGGGGCTTTGTCCTGCATAAAACGTGTTCTCCAGTCATCCATCAGTGCTACAAATGCTTTTACAACCTCTTAATCTATCACTTGCGTCTTTCCCTCTGGTACTTGTTAAAAAAGGCTGAAGACATTGCAGCAAGTGTCCTGTTCATGCTTAGGGGATCATGGCAGCTCTGTGGAGAAAAGGTCTCCTGGGATTTCTGTATCTGAGTGCTCTGTGCTGGGCTGGGAGGAGCTGTGGCACACAGGAATGAGGGGAAGTGAAACTAGATCTCATTTCACCAGCACAGGTTAAACAAAATGAACATTTTTAAGAGTTGGAATCCTCTGCATATATACTCACTGGAGATGGCAGGATTGTGCAAGAGGACTTTCTAAACGTTCTTCTAGCGGTGCTTCCTTTTTAAGCTGTTTGTTCAGTTTTGTTTTAACAAAATGTTGGTCCTGCAGGGATGTTTGAAGAGCTCCATGCAACATAAGGTACACTTGGCACATTGTTGGCTCGTTTAATGCTCTTTTTGGAAGGGCTTGTGGCCACGTGCTCCTTCCATGCAGAGTCACCAGACTGTGCTTCCAGGGATTGGGATGTGCACGGATATGGGGCTGGAAGGCTGGGTCAGGCTGAGCTGTGAGCTGGGCTTACCCTGTGGGCAACACAGCTTTGAGTTCCTTCCCAGGTTAACATTGCCACGTTTTCCTTCATCTCTCCTGAAAACTCACTTTGCTGGGAAAAGCAGCTTTATCCATACTTTAAAAGCAGCTTTATCCAAACCCCTCCTGGTGCCGTTGGATCAGAGCCTGTATTCCATCATTCCTCACGTGCTTCCTTCCCTTGCAGGCGTGAATGACAGAGGAGGTGTCCCCGACTGCACTGACGGACGTGAACCTGCGCCTGCTGTGCCACGATGACATAGACACGGTGAAACAGCTCTGTGGAGACTGGTTCCCAATAGAGTACGTGACTGGTTTGGGGTGGCACGTGGGGACCTTGGAACAAACAGTGTTAACCTGCACTGGCCCGGTTCTGTGCAGCCTCAGGGCTGTTGCCAGGACAGCAGCAGTTTGAGAATCTTCTCTGCACTGTGGTGGTGTTGCTGTTAAAGGCCCTTTGCTGCCTGTCCTGCAGAGTTCTAAAGCCAGTAGAAAGTTCCTCTGTGGAGATTTTGGCAGGAAAGTGGGCTTTGTAATTAAAGGGGTGGATCAGCTTCTTGAGGAAGACTGAATGAGATGGGGAAAGGAGGACACCTCCAGGTAAAAGGACAGCATCCCTGTGCTTGTGAAAGGAAGTTGTGTCTTGGAGCATGTGCTGGGAAAGCACCCTCAGAGCGAAACCAAACTGGCATGGAGCTGTTCGTGAGGGACTGTTCTGGATGTCCACAGGGAACTGAGCAGTACTTCCCTTGGGATCACTGTTGCTTCCATAGTTGGGCTTAAAGCTGCCCTCAGCCTGTCCCAGGATATTTCCCCAGACCCACATTTGGTAAATGCCCATGATTGAACAAGCACAGGAATGAGGAGTTTTACTGGGGGACACTGACAGATTTC
The DNA here is from genome assembly GCA_013400915.1 of Pardalotus punctatus. Taxonomy (NCBI): domain Eukaryota; kingdom Metazoa; phylum Chordata; class Aves; order Passeriformes; family Pardalotidae; genus Pardalotus; species Pardalotus punctatus. Next base: position 10,961 of record VZTX01014358.1, on the reverse strand, counting down.
TGGCCTAAAGCACCCAGGGAAACCACAGATGTAGACTTCAAGGATTTTTAACTTTAGCTTTGTAGGGAAGGTTTATGGAGGATTTTAGCAGATTATAATTAAGATTTAATAAAATGTACCAAATCAGCAAAAGCATTCATAATATTTTGAGTCTGTAGATTTCTTTTAAAGGCGAGACATGCTGAACTCTCACTTGGAAATAAATGAACATACAGTAATTTCCCTTTAGTAGCTGCAGAAGGAGGAGGAGAACTGGAGGCTGGTGGTGTGATTTTTTTTTTTATTTTTTTTTTCCCAAGCAATATGCAGTATTTTTTTACACGTGTATCAAATTAATGAGATCCTTACGCTCTTTGATGAGGGCAGATGGATCTTGCATTTAAAAATAACTTGCTAAAGATGGAAGTGAAAGCTCTGGGCAAAGACTGTAAAACTAAAATGTGGTTCTCTTAGCAAGGCAGGAGGCCATTACATGATGAAAGAACCCATGGTACCAAATGGGATGCAGTAGCTGTTTCCAGTTGAGGAGCATCTCATGCCTGTTCCCATGGGCTTTGCATCCCCAGACATTCCTGTTTCTGGTTCCTTCCCAGGTACCCTGACTCATGGTACCGAGATATAACTTCCAACAAGAAGTTCTTTTCCCTCGCAGCCACATACAGAGGCTCCATCGTGGGGATGATAGTGGCAGAGATCAAGAGCAGGACAAAGGTGCACAAAGAGGTATGTGACTACCCTGGGCTGGAGCAGGACAGAATCCTCCCTCCCTGTGGGTAATGGGGATGGGACCTGTTCGGGGTGGGGTTTTTCCCTCCTCTGTTCTGACACTCGATTCTGAGTTAATGTAAGGAAGAAGCACATGCAGATTTCCAGCAGGGGTGAGGGGCTGTGTGGTACCACAGAGGCCCTTCCTGCTAGGGCATGGCCCTGTGGGAGTCTGAGAGATCAGATCCTGCAGGCTAATCCCAAAGTGCCTGTGCAGCAGGCTTTTAACCATTGCCTGGCTATGGCTGGTCACTGGGCTGGTGGAGCTGTGGGAGAATGAAGCTCTTCCTTTCTTACTTAAGAGCTTCCTTAGCTGTAGTGGGTGAGACTTCCTGCAGAAACTCCTCCCTTTATACAGTCCCTGTCCAAAGCCCAGAGGGGAGGTAACCTGTGTGCAGAGATCTTGGACTTCAGAGGTAACAGAGCTTGGAGGCCGGGAGAGACAATCCAGTGCAGCAGAGAGGAGAAGAAGAGATGGTCAGTGAAGACAGAAGAGCACTAAAAAAAAGCAGGGGCAGTGCAGGGAGTGCCTAACTCCTGGAAGGCCTTCAGTGTTGTGGTTAAACAATAATCCCAACATTCACAGGGGCCAAGAGCACAGAGTAGCACATGGGTCTCTTCACCTCAGCTATCTGGCTTCACCTCAAAGCTCATCAAGCTCAGAAGCTGCATCTTCAGCAACTCCAGCAAAAGGCTCTTGTTCCAGCCAAGCTGAAAGCCAAGGGCTTATTCAGGCACTGCTCTGGGCAATTTGGCCTGTGGAACATGCTCCTTTGTCCTCCACAGCAGTGCAGAGATCTCCAGCTGACACAGCTCAGGTGCAGCTTGCAGGCCATAAGGACATGCTGGGTTCATCTAAACACTGCTGGGTGACTCCAGAACTGGCACTTTGAATTCTTCTCGTAAAGAAAGCAAATATGTTCTGTTCCTAAACCCACAAATAATGTACATAGTCAGGAAATACCATGGTTTGTGTTCTGCCTCTGCGAGGATGATGTGAAAATAGGAATAGCCCCATGCTTGGATTTTTTAACTTCCATTCCAAAAGCTTCAGCTAAGACCATTCAATGAAGAGAAGCTTCCTGCTTTAGTCTTGTTTTCAGATGTTCCAATACAGGATTGATTTCTCCTGTGCTTCCCCAGGTAATGTACTAAATAACCTATCATATCTCTACTCAGGATGGAGATATCCTAGCTTCCAATTTTCCTGTGGACACTCAAGTTGCTTACATCCTAAGTCTTGGAGTGGTGAAGGAGTTCAGAAAACATGGAATAGGTAAGATCCCGCTAAGTGCCAGCTGTTGCTGTTGTTCACCAGGTGTGGCCAGTGGGTGTGACTGAAGGAGCTCCAGCACCTCCCTGCAGTATCCCTGTGGGAAAGGCTTATCCATGACTGGTACCCCATTCCTGGTGTTAGTGCAGGTGCACTGAGAGGATTTTACTGGTGTGGGCACAACTCAACATCCAGGTATTTCCAAGGAGCACAGGCCTTTGTCCATCTTGTTCCCAGGGGCCAGCTGAGCACACCAAAAACTCACAGTACTGCTGCTAAGACTGACTGGAAGTGTGAGAACTTTGCCCAGGAGCAGGGTTTGAAACTATTTTCTTCCTGAGTATTAGCAGTCTGATCCCTGAGGCAGAAAACAGAGCTGCTTTTAACCTTTCAGCTTCAACGGAGATAACAAACAGCGAGAAAACGAGAAAGGGAACTGGAAAATAGTGAACTTGGGCCAGATTAGGTCTCAAATGAATGTACAAATCCGCTCTGAATGTCTGCTGCCACATGCAGCATTCCTGCAGCCATTTGAAATCCTGGAGTCAGAAAGGCTTTCTCCCTGTTTAGAGCAGTTGTGTTCTGTCACCAGGTACTGCCCTTCTGGTGCCATTTCAGGCAGGATCTCGATCTTTGCCTGCTGAAGGGCATGGGCCAGGTTTGGCAGTGTGACCCAGAGATGCACATCTGGAGTCTCTTCAGTGGACCTGGGTTTAACTCAGCACCTCCAAGTCCTCCCTTCTCCCCCAGGCATGTTTGGAAAGGTACAAACTGATAGGAGACATAAAGAAATGACCACAGAGTCCTTGGTGAGAGCAGTGTTTAAACCTTCCATTAAAATGTCACTGGAGAGAAATTTTCTGTACAAAGAAGAAAATAGTAGCACTATTTGAATATAGTGGCACTACTATGAATGATGTTCAGAGAAGGTGATAAAGAGGTCTTCTGTAAAATTATGGTGGTTTTCAGTCTCTTCTTAATTTCCAAATCCTACTTTTTCCCCCAGTTCCATCTTGCTGGAATTTTGTCCTTTCAGAATCCGTATTTCCTGTATCCATTCCATCTGCACAGCATGTTGCTGTGCTCTCTCAAAAACTTTGAACTTGAGCCTGTAGCAACACAACCTAAAAAAAGCTGCTGCTGCTTTTTCTGAGACCTTTCTCTTGAGTTTTTCTGCTGGTGTTTGAAGCTAGAGCCTTTCATGCATGAGGCTCTTCACTCCAGCCATGCTTCTGAGCACTAAAGCTCTGATTTTTCTCTGATTTTTGTAAAAGGGCTTTGTTTCTAGTTCTCTGCTGTTTTTAAGCCACAGGACAGCTGGATTTCTGTGAGGTAGAAGACTGGAATATCGCATAACAAAATTGACCTGCTCTATTTTCCATATCTCAGTGTTTTTTGGGGCTTGGCTGATAAAAATTCTCACTAAGTTACAAGTGCTGTTGACTTCTGTGAAATCCTGTGGGTCATGCTGGAAGTCCAGCATGATCCACAGGGGGATTGTGAAACAGCAGCAGCCTCTCTGTGTGTGTTAGTCAGGCTGATTCTTTAGCCTGGTGTTACCACACCTGCTGGAAGTTCCCATGCAGGTTCTGCTGGGTCCTTCATGCTATTTTGAGGTGGTGTGGATGAAGCCCCCAGGTCTTGTCTCTTGGGACTGAAGTATCCTCTCTCCCTGTCTCTTTTTCCTGCTGGCTGCAGCATATCCAGGTTCCATGAGACTGTCTCTCCACTCTCCTCCTTAGAAGGCATCTTAAAATCCCACCAGTTCTTAGATTTTCATTCAAGTTGAGCAGACACAATACAATAACCTGCTTGTGAAGTCCTGTTTTGACACTCTGCTGTTTCAAATTATTTTTAAATAAATAACTTTATGGGGTGAAACTGATACCATTGAAAATGAGTCACTGACCTTCCCTAAAGGCCAGAGCTGCTCTGCTGGGAATGGGCAGTATTGTCAGAGTTCTGGCTCATCCTTGTGGGTTTTGAGTCAGAGGTTTGTGTCTTTAAAATCTCTGGGTTTTGAAGCTGTGCTCATAGGTGAGGTAAGATTAATATTAAAACTGTGAGAACCGGGTGGGATTTGGGGTCTCCAGGTGTGTGCAGCAACCCCTGCTTAAACACTGGTGCAGGAGGACTCAGCTGGGCCCCACAAACCCTCATGCTGAGGGTCCCTGGGGCTTCACACTGTGATCCTGCTGCTTTCCCTTCAACAGGTTCCCTCTTGCTTGAGAGTCTGAAAGATCACATCTCCACCACTGCCCAGGACCACTGCAAAGCCATCTACCTGCATGTGCTCACCACCAACAACACAGCAATAAACTTCTATGAAAACAGAGACTTTAAGCAGCACCACTATCTCCCCTATTACTATTCCATCCGAGGGGTCCTCAAGGATGGCTTCACCTACGTGCTGTACATCAACGGTGGGCACCCACCCTGGACAATCTTATATCCTTTCCCTGCAGGCTGCTGAGCAGAGGCCAAACCCTGTTTTGGGTTAACAACAGCAACCCAGCAAAGTGTGGGTAGATGTGGGGAATGAAACCTGCTCACGTGTGGGTTTAACCTGAAGCCAGAAGGAAGGTGATGTTAGAGGGATTTGACAGTGATCTGAGTGTCCCCAAGCTCCCCTGACCCCTCTGGGAACACTGGGAGCCAGTGTAGGATGGTTGGAGCAAGTTGGATGTCAGTGAGAGCAAGTGCTGGTGTTAGGCCGAAGTGTTGGGTGTGCTTTGGCTTGTAGGCTTGCAGGATTTGGCCACGAATAGGGCAGAGAAACCCTTGGTCTTGTTTCCTGTGACCTGGGATCCCCTGTGAGCCTGGCCTGGCCTGGATCTCAGCAGGCTGCTTCCACACTGACTTACAGAGTCCGTTTCAGGTAAACGGATCATGGAGGAGAAACTTGATCCTTCCTGGGTGTAGCTGGTTGGTTCCAACCTCCCCAGGCACGTGGATGGATTGCCATCCTCGCAGGATCTTCTGTGGAGTGCAAAGGGAACTGGCAGCTACTTAGAAGGGGTATTTCGCACACAAGCTGGAGCTGGCATTTCCAACTTGCCATCCTTTACAGGGTGGAGCAGACCTGCTTTTGATAGAAGGGTGGAGGCAATGACTGCAAGGAGCAGATCTGACTGAGCTGAGCAGCTTCCCCTGTCCTGGGGGGTCCCTGCAGGCACGGGAGTGGTCCAGGAGTGACTGAGGTTCTTTGCTAAGTTACAGTGTAAGTGTTGCTGTCCTTAACCCGTGGCCACTGACTACCTACAGCACATTGGCTCCACTCTAGCCAGCCTGAGCCCGTGCTCCATCCCACAGAGGATATACAGACAAGCCCAGAGCCTCCTCTGCAGCCTCCTGCCCTGGTCTGGTATTTCTGCCAAGAGCGGCATCGAGTACAGCCGGACGATGTGACTGACTGGGGGTGCGCAGGAAGCACAGGTCGGTATGGGGGACAGCTTCCTTCCCTGCCCCACTGCCACTGTGCTGGGACAGAACATCCTGCAGCTCATCCCAGAGATCTCATCCTGCTGCCGTGGAGCTCTGTGCCAGCAGCTGAACTCCTGCTGGTTTCATTTGAAGGGAAATCAGACTCTGGCCTTGTTTATTTGAGCCCAGAGCCCAACAGCAGGTGCAACCTGCTGGCCCTCTCCTTTTCCCAGCTGCTGGAGCAGCATGCAGGACCCACAGTGCCCGAGCCCTCAGAGTCCCAGCACAGTAACTGGAAGCCCCATTTGCTGCCTGTGCCATTGCATGTCTCTGACATTTCCAGGACAGTTGCTCCTGAGCACAATTTCCCTAAGTGTTTCCCTAAAACATCTGCCCTCTTTTCTTTCCATAGGATTGTTCCTCCTTCCACCTGACATCCAGCTCTGCACTGGTTCCAATGACAGCTCTTGGCTGGTGACCCAGCCCCTGGATGGGACAGGGACAGACCTTTGGTAGAACCTCACCCTGGGGCTGCAGCCCCGGCTCCCCGTGTGGGCTGGGTGGGCCCGGCTGTGCCACAGCCGCGGGTCCCTGGTGTCACCACTGTGTGCATGTTGCACTGTCCTCACCACCTCCCTCGCCTCCGGTTTGCTCCTCCCTGTAGCCGGGGTGTCGAGGGGTTTGGCTGCTGCTGCTGCTCCATCCACAGCTGCTGAGAGCAGCTGAGGGAGGTTCATGGATCTGCACTGAGGAACCACTTACATGAGCCGGGAGAGCCCCGGCAGGCCCGGGCTAGCAGGGCAGTCTGCCCGTGTTGCTGGGGAAGGGGGGGAATGGGAATCATGTTCAGGTCCTGCCACATCAGCTGCTGGTGTGTCCTGTGGGTAACTTCCAGGGAGAGCAACTGCCTCGCATGAGAAACTACCCAGCCCCACCAGCCCTCTGGAGTGACATGAAAAGAAGCATATAATTCAGGATGCAAAAAGTAGAAGGCAGGGAATGAAATTGCTATTTCATAGTGAAATATATATATATTATACTGTATAGATCTTCCTGCCTTTGTCCAAGTGGGAATGTAGCAGGGGAGGGGAGCAGGGGATGTGGAGTCTGATCCAGAGCTCTTCTCCCCTCCCTTGGCACCAGGCTGGACTTTGCAGGATCTTGAGGGATGGGATGTGTGCACAGATCACAACAGCTTTTCCTTGCTGAGGAAGATCCTGCAGCAGCTGTGTTGTGCTTTGGGCTGTGGTCTGGGCACCTGTGGCCTGTGCTGGGCGGTCTCTCAGTGGCTGTCCATCATGTCCTGGCTGCAGGACCCTTTGGCTGGACTGAGCAGCTCATGTCCAGCCTGTGTGAAGGCCCCAGACCTGCAGCCAGGCGAGGGGCCATGCTAGATTCCCATGGCAAATCCCCCTTCCCTGGCCAAGGCTCTTCCCCTGCTTAGCACCGTGGTCCTTGTTCCCCTCTCATTTTTTAACTGGGATTGGAGCAGAGGGGTCCAAGCTGGAGCTGGTGCAGGGCCTGGATGTGCCAGCACTGCTCTGGCAGGGGGTGGGCAGGAGCTGGGGGTGACACAAGCTCAGGCTGGGTCTTAGAAGAGCCAACAAGCACATCATGACCTTGCAGCGTGGATGGCCACGGAAAGCCCTGTCAGTGTCTAAGCCCTCGGGGGGGAGTTCATAAACAAAAGGGTGCAGGAGACGAGCTGTTGGGATTAGTGCCAGGCTGGAGAGCAGGAAGCCTCAGGGGCTGGCACATTGAGTGTCTGGGAGAAGCACAAGGCTGTGCTGGGAGGTAGTGGTCCTTCTGGAGCTCCGACAAGGTAAAGAGGTGTTTATGAGGAGTCAAACAGCACTGTTGGAAAGCCCAGCCTCTGAGACCTTCAAGCCCCACATGCCAGGGCTGCCCTCAGAGTGGGCCTCTTCCATCCCGTTTGATGTCTCTGGCTCCCCTCTAGTTCAGCAGTGCCAGTGGCACTGGGCAGGCAGCTCCTGCTCCAGCCCCCGTGCTTCCCCAGGGCCCCTGACACCCTTCTAGCCTCAGCTGTTACCACTTTTTAGTTTGGGGATTTTTGCTTATCCACTTTTTACTTAACACATCTGTTGGTTGAGTTTCTTTAGCAGCCCAAGCCCCTGGTTTTCTTCAGCACTTACTTTCTCTGGACCAGAATGAAACTCTTCTCACGTGATTGCCTGGGACTGATGTGTGTGTGTCCACTCCGTTTCTCTCCCGCCCCTTCCACAACCCAACTCCACTACTGGAGCACATCCCAAGGGCGCTGTGACTGGTCTGTGTGTCCTCCTACCACCCTGTCCTGAGGCATCAGCCCCATCCCCACCTCAGCCCATTATTTATTGAAGAACCTCTTGCTCAACATCTTCAATTAAACCAATCCTCTTTTCTGAGTTGTCTGTCCCTGCAGAGAACGTGCCTCTGACCAGCTGCTCGTGCTGTGGCCCCAGGCTTGTGCTCTGCATCACTGTGGGGTGACCACAGACCCTGTTCTCCAGGGCTGGGGGGCTCCTGGGGAAGCTGCTGCTGCCCCAAGCCAGGGATGAGCTTGGAGCAGGCAGAGAGGGGGACTGGAAAGGGGAAGCAGCTCCTCCAGGGCTGAGCCTGCCCAATGGGTGGAGGATTTTCCTAACGCTCAGCTGAAATGGACTGGAGTTTTGTGCAGCTGCCAACACTGGGCTCCTCACTGGCTGCCCCCATTTCAGCCAGGACCAAAGGCCCCTCAGGCACAGCCAGTGCCCGGGAGATGCTCTTGCACCTGTGACAAGCCACTGCCCACCCCTGCTTGGAGCCCTGGGGTGCACAAGCTGTTCTGGAGTAACCCTAAATGAGAGCTGCAGGACCTGAGCCAGCCCACACCTCTTCTTCCCCAAGGGTCTACCACCACCACCCCCAGCTCTTCACCTCCCGCCTCTGTGCTCCCCCACCCTGCATCCTCCCCAGCTCTGGGTCACAAACTTCCACCAGCCCCCAAGAACGATCCCAAATGCTAAACTTTCAGCAAAGCCATTTATTCCACTTTCCTGCTCCCACAGATCTCCAGATAGGGACCCACATGAGCACCCCCAACGCCCCAGAGGGAATTCATGGCACTGCTGCCTCATTGTGCCAGGACCCTGAGTGGGAGCCTGGCCTTTGACATGGGCAGAGGTGCTTGACCAGAAGCCCCAGGCCTCAGCTGTGCCCAGTGCCAACACAGCCACGTCCAAGTAAAGACGGGGCATTAAAAAAAATTAGATGTTTTTTTCCTTACAAATAAAAGGGGGACCTGACAGCAGCAGTGTGTCCCTGAAATCAAAGCGTAATTCTAAGGCTCTGGCATCCTCACATAAACACATGAACTCTCTGCAGGGGCTGTGCAGGTTGATCTGGGAAGCTCACTAAGAGTTTAATGGCCATAAAAATAAAATCGCTTTTCCCTGCTTTAGACAAACCCAACCCCTCCTGGCTGGGAAGTGGGATTGTGTGGGCAGCCACGGCAGCCAGCCACGGGTCGAAAAGTTAGAAGTCTCTCAGCTCACCCACTTTTAATCGAGCGCCAACATGGCAGCATCACTCCATCACCTCCGCCTGCTCCGCTATAGCATCAGCGCCCAGCCCTGCCTGGTGCTCCAGCGCCTCGGCCCCCGCCAGCTGCTCTGCCAGGGCCTGGCCCTCCAGCCCCACCAGCTCGGACCCCGCCTGTGCCGCGCCCAGATGCTCTGCCCTCTCTGCCAGCTCATTGCCCGCTTTAGCCAGCTCGTTGCCCGACCTGTGGGCAGACAGGTGTCCTGCTGCCCCTCCGGTGTGGTCGATGGCTGCCTTCTTCGGCTTCTGTGTGGCAGCCACTGCCTCAGCCAGCTTCTCCTCCGGCACCATGTTCAGGATCTTCAGGGCAAACAGGAGCTGGAACTTAGCAGTTCCTACGAAGGAGTTGGCCAGGAAGTTGGGCAGCCCGCCCATGCGATCCTTCTGGGTGTAGAGGGGGACACGGACCATGCCCATCACCTGCAACAGCACGGGCACAGCTCAGCAGGGGCCACAGAAGCACCAACCCCCCCCACCACTGCCCCTCATCCCCTCTGCCCCACACCCTCACCCAGTGCCCGCCAGCCCTCGGCCCAGGCCCGTCCTGCCCCTGTGCCAGGTCCTGCCCTTCCCTCCCACACCAGCCCCTGCCCTTGACTGCCCTCAGCCCCACTGAGCCCCATCCCTGCCCCTGCCCAAACGGCCCCAGGTCCTTGCTCTCCCTGCCCAGCCCTGGCTCTGCTCCCCCTTCTGCCCCATTGTGGGGATCCCGCTGTCCCAGGCCACTATGGGGAGTCCCGCTTCCCACTCCAGCCCTGCCCTGCGTGGGGACAGCATGGCTGACCCACGAGTCCCCCTCAACCAGGCCACAACCCAGAGCCCGCTGCCTCTGCTCACACGGCTGCCGACGCCCACCGAGCACCCCATGGGCGCAAGGGGGGGCCCTGGCCATCAGCCGGACTCGGCTGCCTGGGAGGAGGAAGGTGCCTCCCACACGGGAGGAACTCGGGTCACAGCAACATCACCACACCGAGGTCACGGTCCAGGTCCGGGGCACTCAGCCCAGGGCAGGGGGAGATCCCCCCATCTGCAAACGGCCCTCGCCCGCATCCTGAGGCCGAGTGGGAACACGGGGCTCATCCCTGCGTGGGTGGACACCGGGAAAGGCTGCAGCTCGAGCTCGCTATGCTCTGGAGCCCGCGGCACAACCCTGGCCACAGTTCCTAACGCCGATGCCACGGGCGGTGCGGGCACCTGCCGCCGGCAGCTCTACCTGCGGTGCATTCCCCGGCCGGGCTGGCCAGGGCAGCCCGGCAGACCCAGGAGGGAAGCGGTGCCTTCCCTGGGCTAACTGAGAGCTCGCACACCCCTCCCGGGTGTCCCACCTCCATCCCGTGGTCTCGGGAATGCACCGCGCTGATCTCGATGGTGTGCAGCTCCTCCAGGGTGAGCTGCCTGGCGTAGAAGTGTGCCACCACGCGATGTGGCCCCTCTGTCAGGTGCGAGCACAGATAGTCAGCTTCCGTCAGGCGCACACAGCCCAAACCCAAGCCCAGCACCCGATTCAGACCGTCCTCCAGGGACCAGTAACGGCGATCCACGAACCCCCCGGGAAAGCCCAGCAGTCCGTCAAATCGCATCTGCATCTGCAATAGAGGCGCACGGTGTTAATGGGGCACGGCACGGCCCCCGGCGGGGGGCGAGGGGGCGCCACGGAGGCCTCCGGAGGAGCCGGAGGAACGCGGGAGGCGTCGCGGCCGCGCCGGTGCGGCCCTACCAGCGCCGGCGCATCCAGGACCATTCACCGACAGCGGCCTACCCACCGGGGCTCTCCGCCCCGGCCGCACAAGCCCGCGGGCCCGGGGGCTTCCCCCCGGGCCCGGGCCCAGCCTGATACTAGCGCCCTGCACGGGAACTACCGCGGAGCCACCGCCCCTCAGCCCGCCGCCCCCGGAGCCCGCGGCCCGACCCAGCCCAGTCC
>VZTX01014344.1:0-95621 GCA_013400915.1 Pardalotus punctatus | reverse complement strand
GCCCCCAGCGCCCCCTCCCCTCCGCCGCCCCGCCTCGCCCCGCCCCGCCCGGTGCCTCCCGCGGCGGGCCAGGCCGCCTGGCGGCATCCCGGAGGCAGTAGAGGGAGCTGCTTCCATGCGCTTGCTGCGCCGGAGCTCTGCCCGCCTTCGGGGAACGGGGTCCGGCTGCTGGAGGGGTCATCCCGAGGGGCAGCGGGACCAGCGGGTCGTGGAGGGTGTCCGTCCCTGGGAAATACCGGGGCTCAGCACCCAACCTTCCCCGCACCCAGTGGGCACCAGGACGCGGGTGTTTCTCGCAGCTCACGGGACGGATGGTGGCAGACCCTGCAAACTGGCTGTCGCACTGCTCTGGCGGGATGGTGGCCAGGGCATGCGGAGCTCTGCGGTCACAGGGCAGGAGTGGTGCCAAGGTGGAGGACATCCGGGGTGTGAGGATGAGGGCATGGCGTGGAGCTGCCCAACACGGCCCCATGGCGAGGCTGCGTGGGCTGCCAAGGAGGCAGCGTGACCTGGGCAGTGCACGGGGGCAGGAGCGGGGCTGGCGAGTCCATTGTGGGCCGCGGGCTATCGGTATCGACAGGCCAGCGCGTTCACATTCTTCACCACGTAGAAGCTCATAGTCAGCGGGGGGATGACCAGGGTGCGGCCGGCCCGCAGCGGGCGAGGCTTCAGCTCAGGGAGAGTCCCATCATCCACCATAGCCAGCGGCTGCCCGTTGAGCTGGACTGACCTGTGGGACCAGGAGAGAGTCAGGGCAGTGGCACTGAGGATGGGACAACGGTGGCAGTCCTAGCCACCAGCATCAAACTTACTTGGAGTGGAGCCCATCCTTGCCATAGGGCTGCAGCAGGTACTGGTGGACAATCTTATCCCGCAACGTCCCTGCCAGCTTGATTTTCTTCCGGGAGCGATGCAGGTTGATGATGTAAAGGGTGATGGATCCCCGGACATAGTTGTGACTGTAAAGGGGAGAGTGGGAAATGAGGGCTGCACTGCTGTGTGCCCAGGGAGCATCAACCCCCAGAAGGGGCTTGGGGGTCTCTGCAAGAACTGGTCTCGTGCAGACATCCAGGTGTCACCATCCTGCTGCTCCTTCACAGGGAGATGCCACCTTCCCATCATGAAGCCTAACTCTGTGATGACACTTTTCAACCTCCCCCCTCAGCCAGCAGTGACTGGGCACAAGAAGATGCTGCAAAGGTGTCCAGAGTGGCGGAGGCCCAGGACAGAGTGTCAGTCCAAGAGCAGCCCTCCCCACCCTTGCAAGGAGGAGGCTGAGAATGGAGGGGAGCTCTGTGCATGAGTGGCGTCTGCCCCCACCACCCCAGGCACCTGACAGACAGGTCCAGACACTGATCCTCTGTGCCTGCCTAATCAGGCAGCCCCAAACAAAGGCTATAAAGCACTTTGCACCTGTCAGTTACTGGACAAGGTTTCCTACCGAGCTTGAGGCATGTTGAAAGCATCTGGACCGTGTAAAGAAACAGTCTCTCCTCCTCCACAATAGCAACTTGTGTCCGCGGAGGAGGTGGCCGCCCCCCCGGCTCACTGACGTGCTTTCAAAGACCTTATCAGCGAAACAATAACCAGGCCAGGCTCCCCGGCAGCGCGGCCTGGCGGGTAACCCGACCGACCGGGGCCCCTCGTGTGAAATCCACTCCCTTGATCTCTGCTGCCCAGGCTGCCCGGCGGCCACTGCACCGGTCCCAGCCGGCCCCGTTCCCAGGCGCGGGCTTGCCACGACTTTCATCGGAGGCATCTCCATTCCTGCACTCTCCCTTCACTGTGACCAGCGGCCAGAGCAGCACCCGCGTGAGTATCCTGGGAAGCCAACCTGCCCCAGCATGTCCTTGTTGGTCCACATCTCCTGGGGATGCCATTTATCCCACCATGTAACCCTCAGCCTTCCTTGCTCCACTTACTTGTGGTAGCTGGTGCAGTGGGCATAAATCCGGAGCTTGTCGCGAATGACTCTGCCGGGCCGGGGTTTCCTCTGGAGACCGGCCACATGGATCGCCAGCACCTTGGGACCAATGAGGCGCTTGTAGAGCAGGGACAGCCAGTAGTCCTGGGGGGCAGAGGGGACAGTCAGCAGCACAACGGTCCCCCTACTCACAGAGGGAGTGGGCAGGAAAGGCTGGCTTCCCTGTTTGCAGCCTAGCAAAATTTTGGCTGTTGTGGTGAAAATATTGTGTGCCAGATGTCTGCCTTAGGATGAGCTCTTTTTTGTGCAGCCCAAGCCATAATGGCATGGATGAATCTCCAGGAAAGAGATTAAGGGAGGAATACATTGCCCATGCTGAGAGATATGGGTACCCTCTAAAGGAGTTCAGGTTTTGGCTGGGTTGCAGAGCATGAGGAACAGTGAGAGTACACTCGCACATTCCCATCGACCCACACATAGCCGTGCTGTGGACCTGCACACCAGCTCCAGCTGATGCACACTGGATGATGAGGTCTCTGGAGCCGGCTCTTCCCCCACTCTCTACACAGTGCTGGAGCACACCAGAGCTCTTCCCTGCTCTTTGTCTTTGTTCATGGCACACTGGCTTTTGGGACTGCTGAGGGTGCTCAGCTTCCCAGAGGTATTTCTCCCACTTTAAAGCCTCCTGTGGAGCATGGGGAAACCAAGCACTCAAGAAAGAGGAAATGCTCAACCCTACACACATGCATAAATGATGCAGCCTTAATTACGTCACCACACACTACTTTTTCCCGCAGGGCATGGCTTCGCTCAGCACACAGGATGGGCCCCAAGCCCTGGGGAGGGAGGTGAGGCTGTGTGGTGACAGAGGACGCTGCCGGCAGGGCCCCCCACTCATCCGCTGCAGAAGCTGGGAGGTGTGTGGTAAATGAAGCAGGGTTGTGGGGAGGAAAAGGGCAGGCTCAGGCACTCGCCTGCTGTTCTGCAGGATGGGGCTCTGGCCTCGCTGCTGCTCCAGGCACACCAGGTGATGCAGTGGAGATGGAGCCTCTTGCCCTGCTTCTCTGGGCGTTGCCCGTGGGTGCTGAGGCACCTTCACATACATGAGCACTCTGGATAAACCCCCTCTGAACTGCCCAGACCCGATGTCCTAGAGGAGCCATGTGCCCCAGGGCAATTGGTATGATCCTCCCTCGATGCTGGGAATGTCTAACATCCAGCAGCGATGGTCACACTAGCACCAGGGACTGCTCTGCTTGTCAGGTCTGACCACAGTGAGAAGGAAAGGAGTATTGAACAAGTAGCCTGCAGCTCTGCACAGTGCCTGGGAAGGGCAAGGAAAGCCCTGCATGGCCAGGATAGTGCCAGGAAACGGTCTTCCATCCCAGAAGGGCATGTGGTTGGGACTCCAAGCCCCCAGGATGCAGGGCAGAATAGGCAGGCGGAAGTGCAGATCCCCCGGACTGTGCCAGTTATCCATCCCGTGTGTGGGGAGCACTCCCACAGCCCTTGATTAACATGCATTTTGGGAAAAGAGGTCAGCATATAAACTGAGCAGTGGGGCACCAGAGACCAGCACAAGGCAAAAACCTGCCAGCAAGATCAGAGTGCCAGACCCATGCTCTCTCCAGTTCAGCAGAAGCTGATCTGTTCCACCAGCACTTAGCTGGCCTGGCAAAGGGAGATCCAGACACACTTCCCACTTTCTGGGCAAGCTTTTGGCACAATGTTGGAGGAAAAGCCACCTTCTGTTCTTTTCACTCCCAGCCAAAACCACGGGGCTTTGTGCCACACCAGCCTGGTAACTGCTTCCTCTGCAAACTCTTGGCCCCGAAGGACATGTGAGTGTGAAGCGAGAGGCTCATGTAGCCTAAGACGGCTCAGCCACAAGGCCAAAGCTCCCAGGGAGGATATGTGTGTTGTCAATGAGGCAACGCTGCTGTCCCTGACCCTGCTGGCTGCTGGGGCTGCTCCACAGCCTGGGGATGTCCCTGCCTGCACCAAGCTTCTGTGGGAAACACTGATAGCCTGTGCTGCTCAGGCTCATGGCAGGCAGGAGAAGCAGTGCCCATCATACTGCTGTCTCTCTGGTGAGACACCCTGATTAGCGGAGTCATTAGACGAGTAAATACTTGAGTTTACTACTACTTACTTAACTGCTTCAGTGAGGACAAAGGTAAGCTCTGACTTCTGTGTTTAGTGAGTTAAAACTAAGTTTGGTGTCCTGAGCTACCTGTCAGCTCAGGCTCTTTTAGGCCTTTTCAAGAAACTCCCTTAGGGTTTCTCACCTCTCCATATTTCCGCTGATGAAATGCTGCTTTCACCCACAAGTTACAGGAGTAATAGAGGCCAGACTCCCAGCGTCTGCCCTCAGAATTTCCATATGGATCTCAAGAGCTGTTCTGCAGGGGGCTCTCGATGGTCCTGTTGCCATGGGGAGCTGGCATCAGCAGCTCCAGCCTCCAGCTGAGCACCCACCCCTCTGGGCTTGGTGGGCCCCAGGGATTTGCTGCTTTGACTTCAGTGTCCCTCCACTCTCAAGGCTCAGCAGCAGCAAGGTTTGTAATGTGGGGGTGCTGGGAGCTGCATGGCCCCATGACCTGCCCCAACTGCTGCCAAATCTCGCATCTCAGCCCATGCTCTTCCCAAGGGTGCTCTGATAAACCCCACAGAGTGGGGAGAGTTGAACCCCAGGCTCTCGCCATGGTGGCTCATGGGCAGAGCTGTGCCATTCAGCATCATCCAAGCTGGGCACAAGGACAGATGCTTGTCTCTCTGGAAAGTGTTGGGTATGTTTCATGAGCTTCTGGCCCAGCTATGGGTACACACCTTTCCTGAGAAAAACTGTGCAGGTGCCATGAGATGGGTAAGGCAGTCAGCAGAGATTTAGGGTGAGCTTTTCTGTAAAGTGTGATGTGATCACAGCTGAGTGTGCAGTATTTCAGCACCGGCAATGCCCCCAGGGCAATATGGGGACTACTGTGTGCCTCCAACCTCTGCAGGAGGTGAGGGGAGAGCAGTGATTTTACCTTGCCTTGCTGGCAAAGCTAGCTCCAAAGTCTCAATTTAAAGAAGGATGTGAAAATACCAAAGAGAGTTCAAAGGAGGGCCCGAAAAATGACCCGGGGCTGAAAAAGGAGTTGTCAGCAGTGGCCTCAAGGCACTTGAGCCCTTCAGTTCACTGCAGGGAAGCACTGAAGACAGCTGCAGCTTTTCGCATCATCACAAATCCACTTGTGTGAGGGGCCAAAATCATGTTATTTGCAATAAATTACCAGGACCTGGTGACACCAAGCACTTGGATGATGAATTATACACACACACCTAGCATGACTGAAACAAACCTGCTGAGGACAGACACTTCCCCCAGCTGGGCTGGTGCTCCAGGGCTGATCCTTCCACTGGCATGAGTGAACCCCAGTCAAAATCACACCAGGGCTACTGGGCACTGAAACTACCAGCTCCTGTCCAAATTGTGACCAGTTTGGGAAATAGTTGCTCTTGAAACCCAGCTTGGCTGCAACCAGGATGTCTTTTCCACTGATCAATGACCTCTTCCTGAGCTCCTGACAGCAGCTGGCAGCCTCTCCCATGTGGCACACCCCGTGCAATCAAGTTCCCCAGGCTGGCAGTGCCCACACACCCCTTGCAAAGACGTGCAGTATGATGCTGGACATCCCGTTGAGGGCAGCCCTGGCAATGTTCAAGGAGATGGATGGCTCCAACCAGTGCAACTGCAGAATGGATTTGTCTTTTGGAGTTGCAGAGGGCTCCTGTTGTGAGGGCTGAGCCAGCAATACAGCTGTAGCAGTAGAGGAGGGATAGCAGAGAAGAATCTGGTTTGCTATTACTCCCAGGGGAATCAAGGGATCTTTCTTGCTTTAATTACTTTGCAAATCCATCAAGCAGTACTGCAGGCGAGGAGCACCCAAAGGCAGAGCCCTCCTGTGCCTCAGAAGGTCTCCTGTCTGGGACCCCTGATTCATGGGCAGGAGGGGTGCTTGTGTTGAGTCAGCTGATGTGCAAAGCTCAGGGAACCTCATCTTCTGAGCCCCATAGTCAGTGAAGATATACAAGCTTTCCATGAGAGAGGGAAAGCCCAGAAGGTCCCACTTGATCTCTTTGCACATTTGACTTCATTGCAGGAGTTTTGGAGACTTCAGCTTTTGGAAACAAAGTTGATCAGGCAGACCCCAAGGCAGAACTATTGAGCAGACCCTCTTGTCTGCAGAGCCATCAGGAGCATGTTCTCTCCTAGAGGCAGCAAAGCAGCTCTGCTGCCCACCTGAGTTTGTTCAGCTCCGCACTCTCCATGTGTGAGAAGATGTTTCCATCACAAGACAGAGAACTTTGCTCTTTTATCCCTCTGTTGAGCCTGATGGCTTGTTTTTGGCAAAAGCATCTTACAGAAAAGTAGTGATTCTGAAGACTTGGAGGGACGGAGAAGCTGCCACTTCCCAGGGAGCCTGTTCTGGCAGTTATATATCCGTACTCTTAACAATCCCACTCCTTATTTTCGTCTTGAATTTGTCTGGCTTCAGCTTCCAACCAGTGGTTCTTTTTCTTTCTTTATCCACTAAAGAGATTCTCAGCAACCAAAGCTTTCTCCCCTCAGAGGTCCTTACATCCTGTTCAAGTCATAGCTGCTTGTTCCTTCAGCAAGGCTGGATAATGCTGCTTTTAACATTATCCCTGAGTTTTACCTGCTTTTTAAGTGGGAGTTCAAGGTTTTCTCACCCAAACCCTGTGCAAGGTCCTGTGACAAGGTCCTGTCCCCAAGCAGAGCAGGGCAGAGCCATACCCCAAAGAGAACAACATTTTCTGAGGTCAAAATCATCAGCTTCAGACACTAATGCTGCCTTCATGAGCTTTCATGCCCCCATCCCCAGGGACATGAACTGTTTGCTCTTTTGTGTGTGCCCCCTCCTTGTGTGGAGGTTCTGGAGAACTGAGCAGTCTCCTACAACATCTGCTGCTCTACTGGGGGAGTTTGTGAGTGAGTCCCCACAGGGGACACTCCATAGAGGGTCTACGAATGGGGAACAAGGCTCCTTCAAGCCCCAAACAAGGGGGCTTCAGGTGGACTAGGCTGCCAGAGGCTGGTGGCACCAGCAGAGGAGGGGGCAGTACACACAGATGGTGCAGGGAAGTGGCCCCTTCCTTCTTCTCTTTGCTTTGCCCCTCCTGGGCAGGACAGACCTTTGCTTTGATCCAGGCACCTCCACCTATGAAAGGAATGGCTGGTGCTGACCAATTCCTTTCTTGCTGAGGCCAGGTCCCTCCAGGTGCCCCACCACCAGTCCCCCAAAGCTGCTGACAACCCTGCCTGAGCATCTGTTGCTTTCACCATGCTGATCCTCTTCCTTCCTGCTCTAACGGCTGCAAACACTTCATCTCACACCACTCTTTCCTGTGTTGCCTTATGCCTTTACATCTTCCTGCAGCTTTCTCTTAAGGCAAGTGGTCTACAGCAAAATTCCTTCTGTGGAAGCAGCAGCCACAAGAACTCTTGCCAGGCATCAGTGGCACTGAGGGAACAGCCTGCCCAGGAAATGGGAAAGTGGCAAATGGGATGTGACCCCTGCCTACTGCTCTTCTCCAGTGGCCTCAGCCTTGTGGCCTCCACCTTCTGGGGATCTGAGCAGATGAAGGAACAGCCAAATCTCCCTTTTGTCATCACCTCTCCCTAACAGGGTCCAGGCGGTGGAGGCTACAGGAAGGGAGTAGAGCTGCCAGATCAGAGGGCTTGGAAACCAAATGCAGTTTTTCTGTTTCCTCTTCTTCCAGAACACCAAACCACTCTGGGAATGCACTTTCTGTCCCACCTCATCCATAGCCCTGGGTTGTCTCTGTGGCCAAGGTAGGCAGGTTTAGTGCTAGCACGGTGCCTCTGGGAGATGTGAGCAGTGGCTGTGTCCATCCTTCCAAGACCAAGCTGCTGCTGCCGGTCCAAGATGGAGTTTCTCTGCCCCAGCCTCCAGTGCAGGAGGAGCAGTCCAGTTCCAGCTCTTGCAGCTCCAGTGGATGGGTGCCAGAGCTGCTAACGACAGCATGGCTTCAATGCATTTGAGGGTCCATGGATATGCACTTCAGAGACCTTTTTTCTGGTGTATCAGGAGGGAAAGGCCCCTTAACCCACTGTGACAGCAAGCAGAGTTTAGGTGCTTTAAATCTCTCTCCTTGTTCACAGGTACAACGATCCTCAGAGCTAACCTGGAACTCCTGGAAGGAGAGAGGGTGCAGAAAGCAGACAATGCCTCAGTCCTTGAGACATGATAGAAAGGAAAAGGCAGCGGAGGGGATGCCCTGCTCAAACCTGCTCCAGGCCGTTGTTCCAAGGCTGGCTGGGAGACTTCTGCAGGGCACCATTTTCACTCTGCCCTTCATGCCATGCTTCTGCTTGACATCTCATGGGAGAGCCTTTCCCCCGTGCACACTTGAACTGCGCGGGGTTTCATCCTTCCCTTCAGTGGCCAGAGCAAATGTCCTGTAACAACAGCTCGTGCCAGTCCTTGCCTCTCCCACCCCTTCCCTGTCTGCAGGCATCACTCCCACCAGAGCCAGTGCTCCAGCATGCAGGGCAGATGGGGGTGCCAAACGCCCGCGCAGCAGATTTATAGTCATCAGGAACAGCTTCCATGTGTGTGCAGGCTTCATTGAACCTGCTCCCTCTCCCCACCCTTTGTCACTCCCGGACTCGGGAGCGTGCCTCTGCCTGCATGGTGCATGGCACATGGCACGCTGCAGTCCGATCTGACCACCCTCTCCTAGACTGTGACCTGAAGCCGAGGGTCCCCGCGGGTGGAACAGCAGCCACAGTCCTTTGGCAGCTCGGCCGGCAGCTCTGTGACTCAGTGCGGGATGTTCAGACGGGAGGGTGCAGCAGCAGGGCTGAATTCCCCTGGCCCTCCAGGGTGAGGATGGCACAGGTGGGCAAAGACCCAGCCCCCGCAGCCCTGGCCTGGGGAGGATCCCCTCGGGTGCAGCGCAGGGGCGGGAGAGGTACCGACTGGGGAGACGGCTGGGACCTTCAGCTGCAATTAGCAGCGCCTCCTGCCAAGGCAGCTCAGCTAATGAGCGCACCGGGGAGCGTGTACGTGCAGCAGGCGGGAGCATGGCCGGGGGATCCCCTCCCGCTCCTCGCACCTCACCGGACGGCCCCTTGCCTTCTTGGACCCGGAAACTACGGGGACCCAACCCATTCCCTAATGGGGAGGTGCTCGGGACAGGTCACACAGAGCCCAGGGTCCTCCCTTCTCCAGGACAGGCAGTAATGTTCTTTCTCATTGAGTTCTCCTCAGTGCCTTTGGGCAAAGCCAAGGAGGTGAAAAATCACCCGCAGCATCCAAGCATCTGATCACAGCACCACTGGGCACAGACCTTCGCATTGCTGAGATGCTTTCTCAAGGACGCCATCAATTCACAGGCAATATCATATTGTCTTCTACCACCACAGCTGAGCAGGCAGCCCCTGCTGTCGATTCACCCTTGATCCCTCCAGGACTTTCTCATCCTGCATATGAAACTTATATGCAGAAAAACAACTTTTAGAGTCTACCAAACCTAGTATCTCACTGCTCATACTCTTTAAGGGAAGCTCCATGAGGAGCCACAGGAAATGGAAGTCTGGTTTTTGGCTTTGGCTTTTCCATGGGGTTTGTGTTCCTCAAGCCCTGCTTAGAAATACACCCAAGTTTTTTCTATGCATAGGTGTAACCTTGCTGCACTGTACATTAAAGGAGCAGAAATCAATACCAAGGATGGATAAAAAAGAGGTGAGTACCACGTGAAGAGCACTGAAAAAGGTCTTTAACATTCTGTAACAATCTGAAGAGAAATCTCATGCCTGCCTGGGGTGAAATAAATGTATTGCTTCCCTCTGGACTGTTTCAGAGAGATATTAAGAAAAGAGAGATAGAGTATGTACGTTGCATGCCTGAAGTGATCCTAGTGGTACTAAATGTCAGATCAGCATTTCAAAGGCACTGCCCTGTGAAGAGCAAATATTGGTGCTGCTCCTGCCCTCTTTGCCTCCACTTGTTACTCCCACACATGTATAGGTTTAAGTGCAGGCAGGCAGACTGATGTACCTGCAAAAGGCTTTATTTAAAGGGCTTCTCTGGCTATTATACAGCTGACTGCCCAAATCAGTCAGGAAGAAAAAGCACTCCAGCCATACATAAAAATGTTATCTCAAAAATAACAAGGCAGTAAAACACTTGAGCTCCAAGGGAGAGTGGACAGGCAATTCTGGCAACCAGGATGGGCATTCAAGCTGCCCTTCCATGGGTGAAGGACCTGGAGGGGCACACAACGACCATGTCCCTTGCAAGATGTCCCAAAAGCCACAAGATACTCCTTAGCTCATGTGTGTGGGAAGCCCAGCAGAGATGTAAGCATCTTCCTAATTTCACTGCGAAGCTTCAGTGGCCACACTGCTGCCACCTTGTCCTCTTATTGGACAAGCAGGCATCAGCAGTGGCAGGGGAGGAGAAGGAGGTGCAAAGACTGCTACGGGGAGCCCAGGCCTGGCTCCCAGCTCCCTGAGGAGCTGCCAGCTGGAGCTGTGATTGATGCTGCAGCAGCGCAGCCCTTCTCTCAGCAGGCAGCTGAGAGCTGCCTCACGCCCAACCGGCGTGCAGAAACCTCTTTGTCATGGCAGCTAATGAGCAGATTGTATTTCACAGCGCCGCAGCCCCGCACAGGTACGGCCAGCGGCTTTTATCTTCCTGATAGCTCCCACGGGAAAAGAGCAGCAGCTATCCTGTGGAGCAGGTCATGGCCCGGCCTTGCTGGGCTGAGTCGTGTTTGCAGCTTTTAAACCCTTTATAGGTTTGCACCTGCCTGTGGCTCTTTATAGCACTGGAGTGGAGGGAAAGGGGTTGTGGAGGCATCTGCCAGAGTTTGTGCAGGAACACAGTGGTGGGATGTGGGATCAGTGCTGAAGCACATGGGAGAGTGAGGAAACAATCATGACAGCCATTGGCATCCAACTTATTGGAAGACTTGTCTTTAAAACAACAGCAGAATCCAAGTTGAAGACTTTTGTGTTTAACAGCCTGAGGTTTAGTCCTCTAACTCCTTCCCTGGCTTTAATCCCATTCTGAACTGCACTCCTTCTCCAGCCACTCTGGGGCCGCTGCCCGCTGTGCTGGGAGAGCTGGCCATGGGCCACCCTCTGACCTGCTGTGCCAGGAGAGCTGGCCACAGCCACCTGCTACCCTCGTGTGCCTGGCAGGCAGGAGCTGGCCTGCACCCCTCCAGCCAGGAGCAAGCCAAGGGGACCCTGAAGCCCTGGGAAAGGGGGTGATGTGGCTTGGCCAGGGAAATTGGCCCTTCAGGATAAATCCATCAAGTGCTAGCCACAGGCTCAAACAAAGGTCAAAGCCCCTCAAGCTCCCCCCAGCCCATGCCCCCAGAACTCTCAGGTATGCTTGCTGGAAGGCTGCATGTGGGAGCAGACCAGGGTGCTCCAGGAGATACCCAGAGCAGCACAGGAAGTAGACCATGCTCTCCTGCTCACTGGTTTGCTCTCTGGAGCCAGCCTGATGCTCAGGGATGCTGTTGCAGGGATGCTGTTCTCATCGGCTGAGTAGGTAGAGCTGACTGAGATGCAGTTCCCTCAGACTTTGCTCCCCTGCAGCCATCCCCGAGATCCCAGCCCAGCATCAGGGGCAGGCTCACAGTGTCAGAACTGTGCACATCTCCAACAGGGATCCCCAGCCTGCTGGCTCATGGACCAATAAATCCCTTCCAGAGGAGATGCAGAGCACCCAGCTGCTCTGCCAGGCTCTCTGCTTACAAGGCAGTGTATTTACTAGCCCCCAGAGGAAAAGAAAACCTGCTACTTTTAACAGGGTTTTTCATATGGTTTCCTTATCAGCACCATGTGTTCTGGGAGTTCCCCTCTGCCCAGGTGTTTGTGAAGAGCGAGGGATGTTGTGTTATCCACGTGAGGGCTACTGCTCATTGTGAAGCTTTCACCTTGATTTCTAGCAATCTAAAATCCGGTGCTGAAGCTCCAGCCTGGCTTCCCCTGGGTGAGCTTAACACTAGTGATCCAGCTGCCTGCTCCATGCCATGCATGGTAATCCTGCTACATCCATCCCTCCAACTCTCCAGCCTGCCCTGGCACCCCTCAGTGGTACCAGGCTCCCTCCTGTGCTATCGAGCCCAGGCATTAGATGAAATTTCAGCTACAGAGGTATCACTCTCCCATCTGCCTCCAACATGTTGCACTTGACATGAACTAACATCTCCTATTAACACTGTAAGGAACAGACCTGGAAAATTCATTTTCCAGCAGACCTCAGAGAGGCAACAAGGAGAGAATCCCCCCAAATGTGCAATGAGAAGCCAGTGCTATCACAACACCCCCAGGCAGACCTACCGGCAAGGGGTTGAAGTTCTGGTCCACCAGGTGGTTGTGGCCATGGTCGAGGAAGGAATGTCGCACCACCACGTCAATGCCCTGGCTGGCCAGCAAGCCCAGAGTGTTCAGCCACCTGGGAACAGAGGGAAGAGAGCCAGGGCACCATGGTGGGGGGCACCATGGGGGGACTACCTGGCCCCAGTGGCACAGCTGTTCTCACACATCCAACCTCATCCCTGCTCCAGCACCTCAGCTGAAGCCTTCAGATGATTTTGCGAGCTGGGCATTAACTGGGTCCCACTATCCCTGCCCCGTCAAGTCTGCCTGTCTCTCCCCCCACCCCAGCTATGCCTGGCTTGCATGTCCCAAGCCCTTGCCTGAGCCCCTGCGTGCACCCCAATATCTCTGGGGTGCTCCCCCAGCCTGCCAGCACTCTGCACCCTCTGAACAGCGGGGACCAGACCTTTGCACTGGCCTGTCTTCTCACACTCCCTGGGCAAGATCTTCAACTCTCACAGCCTGCCACAGCACTGATATGCCCAGGCATGTCCCTGAGCTTCCCTGCAAAGCTTAGAAAATCTTCCTCCATTTTCTGTGGTCATGGCCAGATCTGAAGATCTGAACTAGGGGTTTTGGAGCAGGATGTCCAGGCCATGGGGCTGTGCCAGCAGACAAGCCCCAGGAGCCAGGAATGGTTGTAGCTTCAAAGGAGAGAAAATTGTTTCCAGAGGTGAGCCCTGACAAGTGCTTCCCTGGGCAGGTGCTCTAGGAGTGAATGCGTGCAAGGACAAGTGGCTGCAGCCCTAATCAAAAAGGCAGAGTGGGAGCAGGCCAAGGCAATCCTGAGCTCCTGAGGGAGGCAAGCCTCTTGAGATGCCAGCCCTGGGATCCCATGTCCATGCCCATGCCCTGCAGGTACACTGGGTACCAGTGTGGGACCCAGTGTGGTTCCCTCCTCACTCTGCTTCTCTGGGTGGGCTGAGGAGGGGTAATAGGGGTGAAATGGAGAAAATAACAATACTCAGGTTGCTAGAGAGTACTGAGGGTGTCTCTGGGCATGAAGCTTCCCCTCTCCCAGCTGCAGTGCCTTTGCAGCACCTCAGCCTGAAGAGCCCGTGGGGGTGGCAGTGCCCTGGTGCTGTCAAGCCAGTGTCACTCACAGGAACCCAGCTGCATATGAATCAGAGAGGTTGTTCATGCCTCCAGCTGAGGTCGTGCCAACACCTTCCAGCCAGATCTTCTTCCCTGGTGTGTATGTGTTCACTACCTGTATAAGAAAAAAAAACAACCAAAATTACCCTGGTGAACCTGTGATTTAAAGCCAAGGCATACATCTCCTCTCCTATGCCCTGGGAAGACTTGTGGAAACCTTTGGTGATGGTGCTGCTGGACAGTCAGTGCCTACCTGGCCATGTCACTCTGTGTCTTTACCTTGGCTGGGTGGTGGGAGACTATTTTTCACTTTCCTGCCACTGCCACATGTCCGCTACGCATCTTCTGGAGTGGCTCCCAAATGTGCTCTCATGTTCCCAGTCCCAGACCCTGCTCTTCCCCTGTAGCTTCTCCATGCACGCCGTCCCACAGACTGCCCTCCCATGTCACCTTAGCTCTCCATACCCCCTTTCAAGGTGGTTGCCAGCCATGGGGAGGCCCCAAGCCCCAATGGCTCTGCAATGTGGGAGCACTGGGTCACATCCTGGAGCCACATGGATTAAAGGTGGGCACCCAAGGAGAAAGCAGTGGGATGCCTCTGGTCACAGATAGTGAGTTCCATGGCTGAGCAGAGGCTGCTTTGCCACCTGAGGCGTGGCACAGGTGGGACATGCAGGTCCAAGCATGCTGGCCCATTCCTCATAAGGCTTCAGCTGGCAGTCCAGACACCTGTAAGATGCCAGATGGGATAGGAGGGCTCAGATGGCCAGAGCTGCCCTCTCCCAGCCTGAGCAACCTTCGGCACCACACCCTGTCATCTCTCCTGCAATCTCACTTCTCCAGGCTGGGTGACAAGCTCCCACGACCAGATGTCTGCAAACCCAGCGGCCCCAGGAACACTCTGCACAGCCTGATGGATCCTGCCCCATTAGTGAGGAGTGCTGGAATGTGCTGGATGGACTGGGATCCCTCAAAGATGTTAAATACGCCAGCTCTGGGCTGCCTCCCACTCACAGCCTGTGAGAGTTGACAACCCTGACTGAAGCCCCAGAGGTGTTGGCATCCTGCCTGTAATTATCTAAGCCCGCCACCTTCCCCGGTCGGAGAGGAAGCAATAAAACAGGGAAGTGGACAAGTCCAGCTGCTCTAATCAGCCCCGGCAGGATGCATGGACTCAGAGCCAAGCTGGAGTCTATTAGCACCCAGTGCTGTGCTTTTGCTCAGCCACACTGGCATTCCCAGGAGAGCCTTCCCCAGCCCTGCCCTGTGAAGACCAAATTCTGCCCCATGGGTGTGAGGGTTCCCCCAAACTGCACCAAAGGCAGCTCCTTGCTCCTTCTAGTCGGGGAATGGATGGAGTCCCACTCCATTCCCTGCAGGTTCTGACCCGCAGCAGAGGTGGGACACATGCCACCACTTTTGGTGGGGTATTATATCCCCAGTGAGGGCAGGGTCAGTTGATGTCTCTTGCTTGCCCCACAGTGATCCCACTGGCCACCGTACCATGCCTCCCCCACAACAGGAGTATCATCCACATACATGGATGACTCCCAGCTTGTGCCAGAGGGCCCAGCAAGCAGCTTCTCTCCTCCAGCTTTGCTGCACGGACCCTCTCATCCCCTTTCACAGGGCCTCTTTGAGTTGTTTACTCATTCTATGGTTTCTCCCTGCAGGAATTACAAGAGTGAGACATTGTGGCGAGTGGTAAGGCTTGAAAACCGAGACAAGACAGATGGATGGACATCTCCTCTAGTCCCTAAGGCCTTTCTCGCTTGCTAGGTGTTCCTTATTTCTTCTAGGACTGACAGCTGAGCATGTCAGCCACAGCCCTGGCCCCTGTATCAGCCAAAGCAAAGCCCCTGTGATGTATCCCATTGTTAGAGGTGTGAGCTGGGTCCCCCAGACCAATGAGGAAAGGAGCACTCACTGGTCAGGCAGAGCCGTGGACTCAGACACCATAGGCCAGCAACAGCTGGGTTTTATGACACAGTCAAGACATGATCATCAAGGAAAAAGGACAGTTGTTCATAATGGTCACGATTCTCCACCAGTGAGAATCACTCTGGGAATGCAACTGTCACTACTTTGCCAGCAACATTTCCAGGCAGTGTGAGAAAGTGGGGCAAGATACAGCAGTAGGAGCCCAGTCCCGAGCAGACATCGCCCCAGCTGTGCTCAGGATGGTTTGGTATCACCTGGCTGCTCACTCCTCTCCTTGTCCCGGGGAGCAAGTTTCAGAGAACACCCTCATTACATGCTGCTCCCTTCAGGAACAGACAGATGGGAGACTCAAGCCAGTCAGCTGCTTTAGCAGGGCTTTGCATGGTGTCTGCTCCCGTCCTGTGCATCCAGCCTGTGTCCCAGCACACCTTCACAGCCTGTGCCGTGCTGCAGCCTGTGGCCACCTCCCTCATGACCTGCTGCTCATCCCACCCTCGGGCCAGGCTTTTTGCAGCCTGGTGTTTCCCCCCATCACCTGAATGAGGCCTGGCTGCATTTTGGCTGGGAGCACAGAGCCTAGCAGCCACTCTCCCTGCCTACCCCACACCAGCTCCCCTGGGAATATGCCCTGGCCATGAGCTGTGCCACAGTGGGGCCCTGCAGGCATGGTGCCCCCTCGCAGACCCTTTGCACTCACTCACTCACCTTCTGGATTTTCCTGATCTGGTCTGACAGTGTGTCTAGCAGGCGTGTTTTCAGGAAGTCTGTCACTTTGGCTACTCGACCATCGATGTAGTAACTGGAAGGAAGATAACAAGACAAGGTCAGACAGTTGGGAGTATTTCTGCCTCCAAACCATGTCATCCTGTTCTGCTGCTGTCCCATGCCAAGAAGCCTTTGCTCTGGGGGAGTCTCTGCCTGCACCCTGTCCTATCCTGGCCCTCCAGCCATGCCTGTCTGGCAGATGTTTCAGTGTCCAAAACAGGATATAAGGTGGACACACCCTGAACACCGAGCATCCTGCACTTCAGGAACCATGGGAAGTTTTGCAATTTCTTGACTTTTGCTGGTGGATCTCTGGGGGCAGAATTCCAAAGGCTGGGAGCAAAATGCCACCTGCAAAGGCTTTGCAGCAGTCTTGCACCACCTGCACCTTCCTTGCTCGCTCTTCCAGGAAAATCCACAGCTGAATTCCCCCCTCCAAGGAATGTCATGGCTGTTACCAGCAGAGGAAGTCCTGCTTTCACAGAAATACCTTCTGGCCTATGAATGCCAGGGAGCGTTTCCCATACAGGGGGCTGATTCCTGCTCTCCACGTGCTTGATTTTATAAAGTACAGCTACAGTGCTGCACATCATGATGTGAATCATCTGTCTCTAAGTGTGAGAGGAAGGCTCTGAAATGCCTCAGTGCTGTCTCTGCTGGCTCCACGACATAAGCTGAAGCATTCTGTCCTGGACTGCACATACCCTATGTCTAGAGGTAATCCCAACCTGCTCCTCCTGAGGAATAGTCTTGGGCTGGCACTTCTGTTCCATGCAAGGAGAAATGGCAGGCCTTGCACGTCTCCCAGAGGCTCCTGCCAGCCTTTCAGGGACAGCAGCATGCACTGGCATACCCCTGGGCTGGCCCTTTTTCTGATAAATAGGCTTTGCAAGAGAAACTTTCTGAACCTTCTCCTCCCAAATCTGCAGTGTGCATCAGCCACTCAACACAGCAAGCCCTAGAGTGTGTCAGAGCCATGTTGTGGGGATGGAGGTTCCCAGGAATTACAGCAGCTCTGGCTGGGGCTGGTGGGGCTCAATCATTGCCTCCCATCCCTCACTGGATCTACATCCACTCAGATTTCACCAAAGTTACACAGACCCTTCTCCCTCTCTGCAGACCTTGGTGCAGCTGTGAGTGCTGGGATGCGTAACAGGCTGAAGACCTAGGCTCTGAAGAAAGGTGGATTCACCTTTCCAGGGCTACTTTCTCCACAACATGCATCTCATCTACACCAGTGAGCAGCTGTAGCAGTTGTAGTGGCTGTTTCACTTGGGTGCTGGAATGCAGGAGCATCCCCAAAGGATGCTGTGGGCTCCTGAGCTTAGGCCAGAGCACCTGGCACATGTGTAACATGCACGAGTGCTTGGAGAGGATTTTTGTGTCTCACTGCTCCAAGTCACTAACTGTCCCAGAGTAGAATTCTATTACAGGCTCAACTTGCAAATGCATTAAATGAGAAGAACCTCCTCTGTCAACCCTCCCCCAGGCGTGTGGTCCCAGCTGTGTCCCCAGCAAAGCAACGGAACATGCCAGGCACACCCCAGCATTGTGTGATGTGGGTAAGGAGGCAAGAGGCATTTCTGTATATCCATGGCAACTGAAAGCTGCTAAGGGCAGAGATAATCTCCAGGGAGAATTTAGGAAGTGTTCAAAATCATTCTCATCCCTTACACACTATCAAACCACTGGCTGCTGGGAGGAGAGCAGATCTGTGAGCAGCAGGCAGTGGTGGGGTTTACACAGATTACTTTTTAAGACAAAATTACAAAGCAATGGACTCAGGGGATGGCAGATGTTTGGATTTTAGCACCACACTTAAAAACTGAACAGAAATGGCTTTTTCAGACTGCTGTGGACTGAAAACCCCATCACCTGGGCTGAAAATTGGCTGAAAGGCTGTAAAAAAAAGGTTGTATTTGCTGGGAAAAGATGGAGTATGGCCCAGTCTGTGCATGACCCCTCCAATGCATCAGGCTTTCTGCTGGGTTTAGCTTGTTGGCACAAGCCAGTATGGTCCCAGAGCCCAGGATAAACCCCTCAGACAGCAAAGACATCCTCATCACCTCATTCAAGCACAAGGTGTGCTCTGACATGCAGCTCCACTGCCAAGGGGAGAGGACCAGGAGAAGACCCAGAGGAGGCTCTGCCCTCCCGGAGATCATGTGGAGGCAGCGTGGGAAGGTGCTGTTGTGCTCAGCACAGCCCAGACCCTACAGGGAAGAGAAACACCCTGGGATATGTGCCATGGTCACATTTTCCTGACACCTTTATTAATAATGCTGAGAAACAGAGACTGGTAGAGGCATGAAGGGCAGAAATAAAGTAGCAGTATTCCTGCTTCAATATCAAGATATCTTGGTAGGGTATTTCCTGGGGCCATGAAGAGGGGAGCACCTTAGCTTTGGGTGTGGAAGCAGAGCAAGAAGACAATTACAATCTTCAGTAATATGGGCCAGGATCTCTTGCAGATCTGCCTGGGAAGTTCTCAGTTGCCAGCAGGTACTTTCACCCTCTTCAGACTAAGAAAAAGGAAAAATGGCAGCAGCTGCACAAGGCTTGTGAGGAAGAGAGGAACTGTGCTGATACCTGGCTACTCAGGAACAGGTTTCTACCTGTAGGTTTCATCTCATTGAGATAAAGGCACTTCCTTTTGGAAACTTTAACTGTCAGTAAAGGCAGTATAGAAATCCACAAAATGCAAACAACTGTCAGGCCTTTAAAGCAGAAGAACTCATTAGGCATGGATTACTCCTTGGAGTAAAGGCTGCAGCTTTGCTGATATTTACAATGACTCAGTGCATGTGACTTTAAAAAAAAAAAACCACCCGAAAACAGTCACAACCCTTCAACCTCCAAAAAAGCCAGGAGCAGCTGCAGAGATCTCCAGCACTGACAAATACCCCCCCAGGCAGCCGACCTGAGCCAGCCCCGGGGTCCATGGAACTCACATCCTCATCTCCTACTCCAGCAAGGAGATGAATGGACAGACCCTCCCCAGCATGGGCAGGGGTCTCTGTCAGCCACGAATCTGCAGAGGCAGAGGACATGTAGCTCTTGGACAAGCTATTTATCTCCAGCACAGGCTGGCTGATCTTTCAGTGTGCTCGGGGTATGGTGCAGTAACAGAATTGGCCCCAAAGCCTAGGAGACATCAGCATGCCCACCATGAGCACTGACCATGCTGTGTCTCGTAATTCAGGAGAGAATAGATATGGGCAATTATATACAGAGCTGGGCCGTTTTGTCCCCCAGTTTGATGCCACTATCTCTATACACAGACAGTCTGCAGGAACATGAGAAGAGCTGGCCAAGAAAAAGAGGGATCTAGCAACTAAATCCCAGAAAAGGCATCTTGAAGGAAAGGCCATATACATCTACTTTTGGGTACTCTATTATACTTTGGGTGCCTGTTATACAAAGCTGAGAGGAATTCTTCCCCCTTTGCTTACTTTACCCTATTTCTAAAAAAATCATTTGACTATGCCATAGAAACCCAGGATGGTATCAGTGCACTTTGCAAAGGGAAATGTGACTGGACTGCTCCAGAGGTGGCCAAACCAGAGCATGGTGTGAGGGAAGGACTCAGCCAAGGGCTGGGCAAAAATTTATGCCAGTGCTAGGAAATGTACCACCCCAATTCCCAGCCCCCATCCTTGGATGGAACTGTAGAATGGACAAAGATGAGTACTGAGGCAGGGCTGAGCACAGCTGCCAGTCAGAAATGCCCTTGTTCTTGAGCAGGCTGCAAGGCCAGGCTGCACACAGCTCCCCAGTGCCACCCAGAGAGGGATGGTGCCAGGCACCAGAGCACTTGGGCAATCCTAGGGCTGGCAACATGTCTCTGTCCTCTCACCTCCAGGTCCTGTGTTGCATTTAAAATGGTTTTCTGGAAAGATCCATGATTTGCTGCATGGGACCATAAGCATTGTCCTGTGTTTAATGAAGGCAGTGCACTGACTCCTGGGCAGCTGGTTTCATTTACCTCCTTCTTCATTTTAAAGAGAAACCTTTGCCCCTATTATCTGACCTCTTCTTCTGTTGCAGTTAATTACATTAAAGCCCACTTCCCAAAACTCAGGAATTTCCGGATCTACTCTGTTGCCTGCTGCTACAGGGAGAGTCTGCTTGGAATTAGGACACCCGTCTGGCAGGGACACCGAGCAGGGCAGATCCCCACGGTCAGCATGACACCCTGCTGCCGTGGCAGCTGTGAAACTGAGACACCTCTGCTGACAGGTGGCCCTGATCCGTGGGCATCTTCCTGAGGAGAGGGCATCTGCAGCACAGGACATGGGATAGCCCCTCTGCTTCTCATGGAGAGGAGAGGCAGCATGCGACCTGCTCCCTTCAAAGACCTGCAGGCATGGATGAGAGGTGCTGCCCACCTCCAGACAACTAATAAATGCATTGATGAAGAGTACCTGGGGACTGTTGTCTGGCCCCAAAGGCATAACTCACACCCATGCCCTTCTCTGCCTCCAGACAAGATGTGTTTGCCCGTCCCACCACCAGGAGCCATCTGTGCCTGTGCCATCTTCCCAGCCTTGCCCTGGCATTGCCTGGGAATGTGCTGGTGGCCCGGGCCATGGTGCTGCCAGGGACTGTTCCCTCCATCAGACAGTGAAGAGGATTGCAAGACAGTGGGCAAAGCTGTGCCCTGACCAGGTTTATTTACAGATGCAGATGGGCCAGGGATTCCTTCGTGCTGCCCCTTCCTCCAGACACAGCACTCTGAGCACTCACACCAGATATACACCCTTGTCATATACCCTGGTGGGTGTGCACATGCTGGGCAACTCTCTCCTGGTGCCTCTGGGAAATCTGCCCTATGCCACTGCTCATGAGCATCTCCTCCTGCACACTCAACATGACTAGGCTGGAAGAGATGTCACCCAAACCAAGCCAGGCAAAAGCATTTTAAGCAGCATCTCACACATGCCTGTGCATCTGGCACCTCTGATTTGCCACATAGGACAAGTGACTTTCTATCTTGGTAGAAAAAGTTTCATTCTCCAAGAAGCCACAGGGACAGATGTCCACTGGTTTTGAAGATGCAAACATTTACTTTCCCTATGAGTAATATTAATAATATGTGTTTAATAATCCCCATAATAATTTGTGTTTCAGAGGCAGCATTGCGTAAGGATTTGTCCATTAAACATGTCAAACTTGGAGTTCTGTGCAAGACTTCAAATGGAAAACCAGTTGTACAGACTGAGAGAGTATTCCCAGGGATACAACTGGGTACAGCCGCAGGTTTAAGTGGACAATGAATCTTCACCATGTGTGAGGACACCAGTGCAGAACAAAGAGATGGCTGTGGGGAGAATTCTGAGCAGTGGAAACCCACATTCAAAGGCTGACGGGGTCTGCGTTTATTCATAACCAAACATAACAATCTCATAATCAGGGAAATGCCAAAACTCTTGGAGCCACTGTCACACCCTCCTTTAGAGGAAATTCCCTGAGCACTTTGAAGCCATTCACACATCCCTCTCCAGTAACACTTTACTTCTGAAGAGGGAGGCACACATGCTGAGTTATGTTATGTATGTAAGTGAAACCATACTCAGTTGAGTGAGTGAGACTCACTGGTGAGCTGCTTATTTCCACCCAGTGTCACTTTTCTATCAAATATATTTCAGATATATTCTGTTTTCACTCAGAGAATAGGGCTCCTTGCAATATATTCCCATCTCAATTCCCATTCTGGACTGAGCACAGACTTTTCAAAGGAATAACAGATTTGACAAATTTATAACCAATATCCCATGAGAATGTTAGGGTTTGGAACCAAAATATTCATACTTGAAATTAGACAGCAGTTTAGTTTCCTGCTAAAAATTTTCTTCTTGGATACAAAGGAACTTGTTTTGTTTTGTTTTGCTGTTCAGAGCAGAGGGATGAGACACTGTTTTGACATTTATTCATAAACAGTACAGAAGCCCAGCTCGGAGCTGCGGCCATTGCCAGTCCTCACAATCGCATACGGGTGCTATCTCCAGAGCTGCTAACCCTGGCTGGGGGAGAAGCGGGAACCCTGCAGTGGAAATGGGTCAGCCAGGGAGCAGCTCAGCTCTGCTGACCCTCGTGGGGAACTGCACCAGCCCCACAACCACAAGTTGCTGCTTCAGCACCAGAGCCGACAAGCACTTCACACTGATCCTGTGCGAAAAGGTTTCAAAGCAGCCCTGCAGGCAGATTCCCTGCACACCAGATGACACTCCACATCTGAAGCCTGGAAGTTTGTTCCCTCAACTCATCCAAGGGCTTGGCCCAGTGATCAAGCCCTGTTGCAGAAAGCAAATTCCTGGACTAAGTAAATGCGATCAGCACATCGTGTAATCATGAAAAGCAAATTCCCAGATGAGACATAGATCATCATTGCACAGCATGAGCCTGTAAGTAACACAAATCCTGCTCCAATTGCTCTGCTACCCCACTGTCCCCATTGCAGCAAGCTGCTGCTGCCTGGCAGGGAAGCCCAAAGAGCTAAACACCCAAGCAAGCACACTGAGACAAGCTCCAAGAATGGCATTTACAGCTTGCTGGTCATGCCTGGTGCTATGAATCACTCTGAGATGCCAACAGTTGCTTCTGCAGAAGCCTCCGAGGTTAACACACCGACACAGAGACCATGGGTGCATTTGCAAGAAAACCTTGTGTGTTAAACGCTGCAAAGCCCTGCTTAAGAGCAGGTCTCCAAATGGCCTTTACAAGTGATGGGCTTTACAACCCCATTACTGCACTTCAGCAAAGCAGCCCAAGCACACCATGAAGGGTCACTGTGAAGAATCAGCTTGAGAACAAGACCTGTGGGCAGCACACACAAGCACACCCTGGACCTGAGACCCCGGCTACCATGCTCAGGCCAGTGTCCTGCATGGGAAGTTTAACCCAGCATGACAGCAAATCCACTTTTCTGAGAACAGGGTGGTCTCACCATAGTTTTTTTCCTCCCATAAATACTTGTCTCTGAAATGTGTCCTTTCTGTGGCAGGAGAGAGTCCTGCCTGCCCCACAAACTCTCTTGCTGTCAGTTTTGGTGGTTACCGCTGTGCTTGCACCATGTCTCACCTTTGCACTGTCATTTGTACTCCCACTGCAGATAGCCACAGCCTGCTGAGGAGCCTGCCTCTGGCCACACCATGCAAAATGGGGCAAGTGGAAATAAGAGGAGGAAAAAAATGTTTGTGGATTTTCCCTCAAATAACAAAACCTCTCCCTCCACATGGTGCTTGTTACACTCAGTGCTAGAGCTCAGAGTTTCTCTGCTGTTCTGAAATGCAGCATTTATAGGAAAGGGGGAAAAACAGGTAACAGCATCTGTCAGGCTCAGCTGAGCCAGGATCTTGGATGTTCATCCCCTTTCAATTGATAATCTGCTCCTGGGGCTCCACCTGCATGTAGGACACAGCAGTGTGCCTGTGGACATCCTTACAAAGCAGAGTGGGGACTGGGGCATGACGTGTTTACCATTGGACTGAGCTGCCTCTCCCTTGTATGGACGAACCAGTTTAGCTTCAGGCCAGTGGGCATGAGGAGCCAGTGATTGGGGTGAAAAGAAAAGGGCTTTCAGATAGTCCCATACATCTGTCACACATGGCTTTTGCCTCCCTGTTGTTCCTACCCAGGCCACCCCTGGAGCTACCTGTGCCCCCAGCTGCCTCTGGAGACTCAGCAGTCAGGACAGGGCTCTGCGTCCAGCAATCTGACAGGCCAGGCATGCAGGCAGTGGTATTTTTATCCTGTATCTCAGCTGCAGAGGTAAAGGTCATTATATCCACTCCTGTAATTGTTTGAGAAGCTCAAGAAAGAGGGGCAGAGCCTCCTTCACCTGATTAAATGCAGCAGGACAGAGGAGGTGGCTGTAGCACATCTGCCTCTTTGACACCCAGAGAGCATAACAGCTCTGTTCCCAGCATCTGTGATCACTGCACTGAGTGTTGGAAAATAGAAGGAATGGTGAATACCTACTGTTGCCAGGTAACAGCATCCACCGTGCCGCCGGCCACTTTCATGAACCTGTGGGAAATGGGAAGAAACCAGATAAGCCCAGTGTTGTCACAGGGGAGATCCTAAAACAACCAATGCTCATCCTACATCGTGGGATAACAAAGGTGGCCACTGTACCCACAAATACTTTCTAATGAAGCTTTTGTGTCCTTAAAGAAAAGGAATAAATTCTACTTAATCCAAATGCTTGTAGCGAGCGCAGCTGAGAACAATGAAGTGAAACCCAGCTGGCCGCAGAGCTCTGGGCATCATTTTGGGGCAGGTAGGAAGAGCTTTTGGAGCACAACAGCGTTTCAGGAACAAGGCCTTGAGGTATGTACTGAGTTCTGTGAATTTAACAAGTCTCAATAGCAATTAAAGAAAATTTTTAAATGTCCATCTTAAAAGGAGGTACTTCTCAGCCTCCCAATGTGTATTTAATCTGATGAACTCCTTGCCTGGATTCAAGCAAGGATTGGAAAATGGAAGAAAATGGAAATAAAATCCAGCAAAGCTATTAGATGCAAAAATGTTACCCCCTGCTCAGGAAGCACCTGAGCCTTGGGGGAAGGGAGGAAAAGCTGGACGAATACTGCTAAGTGCTTTCCTTTTTTTGACTCTTTCTTTGACATTGGCTGTTAGCGAACTGATGGGATTCTGACCTTTTTGTTTGTTCCATTCCTATGACTAACCACAGCACTTCCATGGACAAGGTTAAAGTCACTTATATATAGGCATAGGTCTCCTGATGTCTTCTGACCTGGCTAAGGAAATACCTCTTCCAGACAGCTCCTGTTTGAGTCAAGCTTGAGGCTACACAGGTCTACCTGCTCACACTCCCAGTCCCAAAATCAAAGCATTTCCTAATCTTGCGGACCATATGCAACCACCACAGGAGGAGCAGGTACCTGCAGGGCTCTCTCCCTGGCTCCCCAGCCCAGCAATCCAAACTGCACTTTGGAAAACTGCAGCTCCCACGAGGAAGCCCAAGCAGTTCTTATATTCTTATATTTAGGGGCACAGATATGGAAACACATAAAGGCACACTCCAACTGGACAGGGATGTTGTCTGTGCAGGAGTGCAACGTGCACTGCGTGGCTGATGCATTTTGGAAGTGATAATGCACACACATGACAGGAGACATTTGCCTGAGCTCATGAATGTGCTGAGAAAGGAAATGATGCTGTATTTTCTTGGGCTGCTTTTGATGCACAAGGATCCCGGGAACACAGCAGCAATGTCACAGCTGCCCTTACTCCACGCAGGGGTGAGTGGTGCTGGGTCCAGCGGCCCCAAGGAGAGCCCCATGATCGAGGATAGGGAAGGGGAAGGTTTGTGAGGAGAGACCATTAGACTATTTGTCAAGACAGGGATGAGCAGCAGCTTTCCGGCACATGAGCCTCTAATCAGGTCTGAAACAAGAGCAGCAAGCTTCAGGCTAAATATAGCTCGGAAATGACCATTCTGACTTTAAATTAATGACGGTGGTCAATTATAGACTGGGACAAAAGGGCAGCTGGACCCTGTGGAGCATAAGAGGATGCTGGCAAAGGCAGCAATAATAAATCCCTGCAGACAGAGAGGGAAGAGATACAATTAGAAATGGAAAAACAATAACACGCTGTAAACTCCTGTAGCACTGATGCATCCCCGATTCTGCTGCCCAGCAGTGCTGTGAGCTTGATTCCCAGGCTCTGTAAAAGATATTAAAGCCTTTCTTAAATGCTTTTACACCTCTCTTGAGGGTCAGGCCTGGAAGACCGGTGGCAGGGTGATGGTTTGGGGACCAGTTCCCCCCCAGCTGAGCAGGGGGAGGATATCAGCTGGGCCAGCCCTAGTGCAGCCATAGGGAGAGGTGTGAGCTCCCCACAACTCACACTGGTCACCTGGCAAAAAGGAGATTTTGTAAATATTGCTGAGGAGGGGCTGCTGTTGTATAAAACTAAGTGTGCAGAAATATGCCAAAAGAGTCAAAAAACTCAACTCCCAGGTTTTAAATTCTCTGTTCAGGAGCTGCTGCCTAAAATGTAATGCACAAAGTGTACAAGAGTGAACTAATGAACTCTAAACTGAAATTATGAACACAATCTGTATTGGATTTGAAGATCAATATGTTGCAATTGGATTTGAAGATTAGGCCAACTTGTTTTCTAACCTCAAATGCTTTACATTCTGGCTGAAAATAAACAATCCTGGACTATATTAAATCACCTCTTCAGGCTCAGCTTGGCACTCTCCCCTTGCAAAACTGTGAGCAGACCAAGCTTGGAGATAGAAGCTCTCTGTTTTTCCTTGCCATTTCCATAGGGTCTACATCCCCAATGAAAACACACCTTCTACTGTGGTCTTTGAGCAGGGACTGAAAAACAAAGCAAACCCTCAGTATAATCTCCTGGAGCAGCAGAAGCAGGAAATCCATATGTCCCATCTCCCATGTCTCTAGGAAGCTAACTGGCCTCTTGTTAAGAAGTTCCTGAGAAAATGTTCTAGGGCAAAGACATCATTCAGGCAGCACCACGCAGATCAAAAACAGGACAGAAAAGCCCTGGCTTGCTTAGTGTTCATCTTCTGCCTCCATAACAGCAAAATAAATCAGTTTGTTCTGGTAATTTAAAAATTTTGATAAAACATGCATATCTAGCTCAAATTTTTTTTTTCCATGTCTGTTTTTCTTTCTTTCTGATTCATTCTTTTTTCATTTTGTTGAGGTTTTTGCAAGATGAATTTCCTGGTAATTCTTCAAGTCCTGCCTTTAGAGGCGGAGTTGTACCTGCAGCACTCCAGATTTAGGCAATGGTCTCTACTCCCCAGAGGGAACCTAGAGCAGCTCAGCGGCCAAAAAGTGGTACTGCAGGAACAAGAGATGAAAGCCTAGGGGAGGTGGAGATGCAGTAATGCACAGGTATCCAAATATCCTTGTTTAAGGAATAGGGATTTAACTAATCCCTTTATTCCTATAGCACCTGTGCTGCTCCATCCACACATTTTGAGGCCAGTGAAGATCCATGCGGTCAAAATGACCAGCGGTGACACATTTTCATCTGGGATTTCCTGGGTTGCTCAATTTCCATGTGTACAGCACAGCACAGGCACGGTGAACCAGACGCTTCCGGGAGAGCTCAGATCCCTGCACATGTGCTGCACAGATGGGCTGAGCTGGCACAGTAAATCTGCCATTTTCCTACACACTGGGGTCTCTCTGTGAGCACCCATCGACCCTGCAGCGCATGTGCAGTAAATCCCTCAGAGGACCAGTGAGACAAGCTCAGCCCATGCTGTGCAGGTAATAGGGACAAATGCTGGAGCACTGCCCCAGAATTCAGAAGGGTGGCAGCCCCAAGGTCTGCCTGTGTAGCACCCCTGGCTGGATTTCTACACAACAGAAACCCAGGAACATGTTAAAATCCTCAGGAAAAGTCCTCAAAATCTGGGACAGCTCTAGATGGGAAAGCAGAACACATTAGAAACACAAGGAGGAAGAGGAACCTTGGGTAGGGAGTTTGTGATGCTGAGGATGAGACAAAGTCACTGAGCTTGACAAGGACATCTAAGTGACAGAGGATACATTTAGATTAGATATTAGCAAGAAATTCTTCACCATGAGGGTGATAAGGCACAGGAGTAGGATGACCAAAGAAGCAGTGGGTGCCCCATCCCTGGAAGTGTTCAAGGCCAGGTTGGATGGGGTCCTGGCTAACCTGGTCTACTGAAAGATGTCCCTGCCCATGGCAGGGGGGCTGGAACTGGATGATCCCTAAGTTCCCTTTCAACCCAACCCATCCCATTGCTCTGTGATATGTCCATTTTCTTATCCTTGCAGCTGCCCCTGTGCCAGCACCCCATGCCACCATTGCTACCTGTGGGGCCCTGCATTGAGCTAGAGCTGAGAAAAATGTAATTCAGCATTGCCCAGTGGCTTGAACAGTTCACAGCTCTGTCCCAGAAATGGTAATACCTAGTGCAAGGTGGGACTCACCTCACAGGTCATGAATGAGCTGTGGGAGTGTGGAACAGGAGGGCTGCAGCACCTCAGGATGGTACTGATACCCAAACTCTGTATTGTGACACCATGGGACAAATCTGACCTCTTCCAGAGCATCTCCCATAATCACATCTCCCAGGACCACAACCTTCACTTGAGTGTAGGCAGATCTCTGAAATACATCTTCTGTCCTGATTCAATACTTGTCAGTCATGGAGCACCTACTGCAACCTTAAGTAAATTGCTCCCATGGTTAATTAGCCTCCAAGTATGTTATTTCTCATCTGAATGTGTCTGGATTCAGCTTCCAGCCACTGGAACTTCCTAGGCTTGTTCCTGATTCATTAAAGAGACATCCACATTTGGAAATCTCTTTCCCATGCAGGTAATTGCAGATTGTCATCCTTTAAATGAAAGAAAAAATAAAATAAAATCAAAGAGTCAATGCTGTAACAAAGAATGCAACTGCACAAGGACACAAGTTGATGTTGCAGAGGCACCCACGTGGTTTAGCATCTGACTGACTCCTGAGTGCTGGACTTCACAAACATGGGTTATTTAATCTGTTACTCCCTGAAGAACTACAGAACAGATTCCCTACCCTGCACAAGCCCCAAACTTAGGAACAAGAATGGCCTGTCTGTGTCTGTGGTGGTGCCCTCATGGATCCCTAGAGCAGGGTGGTAAATCTCTGCCTTTTGAGCCAACCGTGATGGGTAGAAACAACTTCATCTTGTGTCTCAATTGGCTGGTGAGGGGCATTAAGGCATTGGCTTCACTTACTAATTTCTTCATATTCCAGCAGCACAGCTGAATACCTGCAACAGCAGAAACAGGTACTAGACCCCACTCATGCCACATGGTGAAAAGACTTTATCTTGAAGTGCCATATTTCAGACAGGATTTTCATTCTGAGGAGCACAGTCTGGTGTGAACTAGGTATAAATCTGCTGATATATTGTATTCTCCATCTGCCCAGCATCACCTTTCTTCAGCCAACCTGATCTGTAGTAGGGCTGCACAAGCCTTCCAGCAAAGAGGGCTTTATATCCTTGGGGGGAGCTCAAGGAGTTAGGAGATAGGGACTTACCTACCTCTAGCCTCCACAGCATCCTGTGACAATTATTTACACAATGCCATTGCATTCCATGTGAATAACCTTCCTCCTTCTTTCCAAAGCTTCCTTCCAAACTATTTTCTGCACTGTGGACAAACCACCCCATTCACAGGCTCTTGGTAAAATTCCCTCTGAGCTGTCTCTTTTCTGAGCTGAAGAGGCATGGCCTGTTTAATTTCTTCTCATGTGAAGAAATCACACACTATGCACATCCTCAACTCCTCTCCCTGTAACCTCCTGGTTCTATTACATCTTTTCTGAGATGAAATTACTAAGATTGTAGATAGTAATCAGAATGAAGGTACAATGTGTACTTACACAGTGCCATAATCTCATCTATGTATTTTCTTACCCATTTTGTTCTTCCTGTACAGGTGACTGTGATTCTGGCAATCCAGAAATCAAATTAAATTTCAGAAGCAACAACTATATTAACTCTTCCCTCATACAAGAGCAGTGGCTAAATCTTTTGCTTATATCTCAGCTCCTTGACCCTGCTATACAACCAACTGCAAAATGAGTCATCACATCCTTCACACCTCATTTCAACGTATTTATGAATTGAGTCACTCATAAGTTCAATGCTACCAGAGCTTGAGTTCATGCTGCAGTGACCTCCTCCTTCCTTTGTATTGTTAATTTAAAGTTCCTTGTCTTGTTGCTTGATTTTTTGCACGAAATTCTTGCACTGGATCTGTTGAATGTCTTGGTACAGTCTGTGCCACCAGCCTTGTGGTAGCTTGTGCAATACAATACAGCAAGGATATACTTTTTTTAAAGAAAGTCAAACAGCCAAAACAGCTTCTAAAAATGCAGTGTTTACAAGTCCCCTGTGTTGAATATGGCAGAAGTAATTGTCAGCAAGAAGACAGGAAAAATGCCTACATTCATTCCTAAAATTCATCCAGAGCCCTTCCATTTGCCAGATACCACCTACTCCAGTTACTTATTTCTCCTTCTAACTTGAATTTAAACAAACAAGCTCTGTCCATACACTGCGTTTGGCTGCTATTTGGATAAAAACCAATGCCTGAACTGACTGAGGCGTGCTGACCTGTACAGACAAACACAGCCCTCTTCATCCTCATGATGGCAAAGACAGTTATCATCAAAGGCACCATAAGGCAAGGGCAGTTATCATCAAAGCTCTGCCAAAGTCTCTCCCATTTTTAGCATCTTGATTTTGCTTTGGTGGAACCCCAGTGTTCGACTTACGCCATTTCATGAGCTGTAAGATAATAGTTCTCTTTACTA
The DNA here is from genome assembly GCA_013400915.1 of Pardalotus punctatus. Classification (NCBI taxonomy): domain Eukaryota; kingdom Metazoa; phylum Chordata; class Aves; order Passeriformes; family Pardalotidae; genus Pardalotus; species Pardalotus punctatus. Next base: position 65,115 of record VZTX01014344.1, on the reverse strand, counting down.
GATGAGTGTTAGAAATCTTGGCTTGGAGTTGATTTGTGGATGCAAGGAGCAGGGCTGAGGACTGATTCAGGTGTTAACCTGACCCCTACTTGGCTGCCCACAAATAACTACGATATGCCCTCTCCCAGTTCTGGCATATCCACAGCTGGCAGGAAGGGCTTCAACAACTTTGACAAAAGTGCTTCTTCAGCCTTATGGGCTCCTTTCAGACCACTGTGGAATGTCATCAGCAAAAGGACACGCAGAGAACCAGATAGGTGGTTAAGTCTCCACAGGCATAACAAACCAGGGACAGGGGGCAGCAAAATTGTGAAGGATGAGAAACTCTTGTGCCTTGCAAGGGGAAGATGGACAACTGGAGCCTCCTCACCTACTTCTGCCACCTGGCTGGAGGTGCTGTGGCTCTCTGACCAGAGGGTGGATGCACAATGGTGACTGCAGTAGCAGAAAAGGGCCCAGGAGGCTGGAAAGACGGCAGAGAAAAAGCCAAGGAGGCACAAGGTCTGGTGACTGAGATCTGTGGGATGAAGAATAGGGAAAGAGTGTAGCTCCAGACAAAAAAGATTTTCACTTTTCTGGTGACTCAGCAGTCTCAGGACCTAGAGTGGCCACAGAGCATCAACAACAGCCAGCCTAACGTGGGCAAAAGTGCCTGCCAGCCCTTACCCTGCTGGCATTGCTGCAGCTCCTGCCATGGTGGAGGTACCACACTGAAGTTTGTGAGTGTCCAGTGGCAAAAACTGGCCTACACCAGCTGAGGAGAAATGGGTCATGAGAGCCCGGAGCCAAATCTGCCCAGACACGCTCACCTAAGTTTTGTACCACGGGTTCTGAGCTTTAACATGTGTTAGTATCTCTCCTTCCTGATAGTTTTCCCTCATGTTTCTTCTATTTCAGCACTGAATGGGTTATCCAGCCATGCATTAACCTTTGTGTCTGATTCCTGATCTGCTGTTAAAATCTATGTTAATTCCTTAGAATCCCATAATTTTTTCCCAGAGCAAATTCTGAGCAGTTCTGGGATTCCTGTACCCACAGACACAGTAGGTAGCTAACATGGTCTGCTCTGCAACAGCTCAGGCTGTATGAATGGTCTAATTAACACCTCATCAAACTCAACTGTTGGTTGTGTCTGGAGAAATTCCCTCTTGCACCTGTGCATCCACAAGACACCATTTCTAGCCTCCTTCACAGCAGGCCCAGCCATCAGAGCCATGCTCCACTGCAGAGCCTGTCCTTACACCAGCAGTAGTGGTTCTGCTTCAGCCTCCAGGACCTGCCAGCCCAGAGTGACACCGAAGGCTGTGGCTCCTCTGAGCCATTGCTCTGTGCAGGGTGGTGGAGGAACTCAGGGGCAATAACTCAGCACCGAAGGGTGTGCAAAGCCCAAGCTTCTGTGCTTCAGGCTCTTGTCCCCTCGCTATATCCCATCTCCACCACAGGGAAGTGCACAGCTGTCACCCAGCACTTCTCAGTGTCACCTGCCTAAGGACAGCCTCTGCAGTGGACAGAGTGCACACCCTGCTCTGTGCTGCAAAGCTTTGGGCACCCAAACTGCTCATTGTTGTAGCAGACCGCAGAGAAAGTGACACCTCGGGAGGTGTTCGGTTCCACCCTGTCCTGGAGGACAGGCATAAGGATTTAGTCAGAATAGCCCTGGAGGTGTCCATCTCCACTGCTGAGACAGACAGAACCTGGTGCTCAGCAGGTACAAATGCCCAGCTCATGTTGACGCTGCCATTATTTAAGGACAAAATTTAAAACCACGTAAGTTAACTTGGTTGCTGGAGGTAACAGTTAGAAATAGACTACAATGTTTGGAACACAGAGCATGGAACAGGAAAATGTAACTCCAGTTAATACTTCACAGCAAGACTTTTTTTCTAAGTGTTTTGGAACCTCAGGTATCTCCAGAGGCCTTCCCTGGAGAACATCTAATGCCAGCCTCTGCTACTGGAGAACACTCCCTGGGCTTCTCTGAGGTCTCCTCTCCCATGTCAGCTCATTTCCATTACTTCCCCTACCAAAACTCACTGCCTCACTTGGTGTAACAGGACAATTCTTGCCTGGCAGAATAACCTGCCCATCCCATCTTCTCATCTGGGGTGTCATCTCACCCCTCCAGCCTTAGTTATCTCTTGATTCATAATCTTCCACTTGACATATCTCCTCCCACACAGCTGACTTCTGCTCTTCATCACATCTTTTTAAAGAAGAGAAAAACTGCAGATTTCACAACATCAGGACTATGAGCTGCACATAGTTCACTCAGGAGCCTTCATCCTACTGTGAGCATCATGTAGACCACTCATGGTAGTCTAGCAAGGCAGACAGCAGATTTGCCTTTGACAGAGTCTTCCTAAATTGCCTCTCCTCTCTCCTGCTTGCTGACTGTGTGGCTCATTTAGGACTGTGAGAGGCATGTCCTGGCTGTGACAGCACCAGGCGCATGCTGAGCCACATCCTGCTGACCAGTTCTGGATGCTGCTGCAGAAGACAGAGCTCTCGGTAGCATTAACCCACATACTGAAGAGACCTTGGGGAGCTACTGGGAATAAAGCTCACACTGTCAAAGAGCTTAGGCACTGGGGTTTATTTGTTTATCCTTTTGCAACTCCATGTCCAAATACTGCAAATGAACATTTAGCCCTTTTTGTAATCAGACTTGCCCCTCCTCTTTACGCCCTGCCTGGCAATAATGGGGTCTTTATGTGGAAAGACAAGCAGCTCTTTTCCCACAGGACCCCGTGGGCTGTAAGGCCATGCAGGCACGTGCCGCTTGCCGTGAGCTGCAGACACCAGAATTTGGAGTGCAGGACACAAGGCTTCTCCATGAGAGAGAGAAAACACTTTGAGCACCTGTGGACCAGAGTCACCCTGGAATGCAGGGATGGCAGCAAAGAACATATAGCTTGGCGAGCAGGCATGCTCATCACTGCCTTTCCACTCCAGCTGGGGGGTTTATAGAGAGCCCCCACTATCCCATCACCAGGGCTGTAGCTCTTACATACCTTCCCTTTCCTTTGAGATGGGGTGTCTGCCATTATCTCCACCAGACTGTACACTGCAGCCTTGCTCCCAGGGTTGCCGTCAGTCAAACACAGCTCAGCAACATTTAGCTGCTGGACCACCCTGGCCGTGCGATTTGGCTCTTCCGACCCCTCTTCCCTGGGACCCGGCTGCGGCGCACGAAGGGCAAACACAGCAGTAGGACTTCCCTTTCTCTAATAGCTTCTTGGCTCTCATCCCCATTGTTTTCCTTACTCAGCCTGCTCCTCCCGGCACTAATAGATTTCCTGCTGATCAAGGCTACTACAACATTTTGTAACTCCCCCTGCGCCGCTCTCACACACGGTACCAAACATGGGGCTCCGTCAGGCGATGCTCTCACGCGGCATTGGCGGCAGCCGTGGTGCGGGTGCAGGGGCTCTTCCCCCACTTTCTTCAGTGGGAGGGATGCTGGCGTCGCAGCTGGTTCCACCAGCTTTATGGTCTCTTTGTGCTGCTGCAGCAGAGCTGAGAATCTGGCCCTGGTTCCCTCCCCGCCTCGCTGGGGACTGCATCAGTGTGCTGTTTATTGTTTCTGCCAGATCATTCCTGCAGATGTTAATGAATGCTAGACCCAGCTTTGCTCCCAGCAGAGTCCCTTCCACACCTCCCCCTGCCCAACCTTCTGCACTGGAGTTTCTGTTTACAGTCCTGCAGGGAATTTCCCTTCTGCTGCATGGTCTTCAAGCCACACAGTCCCAACTCCTGCTGCCAGCAGGCTCCCACACCTCTCTGATTCCTGTAGCTGTCCAATGTCACCTCCAGGTGTCTGTGTCCCTCTCTGTCACCATTTCTTCTCCACCTCTGGCCTTCCCAAACTAGAGACATGCCAATTCCCCTAGGAGGGAGAAGAGAGCTTGGCCAGTGAAGAAAGCTGCTACAGGTTCTTCCTCTACACAGATGGAAAAAGCACAGGAAGAAGAAGTCACCAAATGGGATGAGCAAAGCAATTTGTCCAGGAGGACTCAGAGATAATAATGTCCAGGACCCACATCCTGACCTTGCATGCAGCAGCCTGAATCCACACCAGTGCATTGTCTTAACATCCCAACAAAGTGGACACATCAGCCTGCCTGTAATTGGAAATCACTGGAAATGCTTGGAAGAATGTTAATCAGCCCACCCAAAATCCCATGAGGGAACTCTGCAGAATTTTAGCAGTACAGATGATCATGTCCCAAAGCCTCTGGTACTGTGGTGGTTCAACCACACAGAACCTCACTATCCTGGAGGCTGTTGGACATTGGGAAGCCAAAGAATCAGGTCCTTCCTGTTGCAAAGGGCATTGGTCTCAGGAGGGGTTTCTGAGCTCTTTTTCATCAAAGAAACATCACTTACCCTTCCAGGAAAGCAATGACATTCTTCCTGGGCCTTCCAATGTTCGGCCCATAGAGGTGTGCTCTGGAATAAGTGCGGATAAGCTGCAGCAGGCTTCGCAGTTGAGTGTAGTCCTTTCCCAGCTGGCTGCCATTCACTGAGCGGCCGATCAGTGTCCGATAGTTATTGGGCTCTGAGAAAATAAAAAGAGGCAAGCAAAGTGTGTCAGCTCTGCTTCATCCTCTGCACTTCCAGAGGGACACACAGCTCACCATCACACAGCTTGAGCTCCGCAGAGGAGGCAGGCAGCTCTGCAGAGCAACAGAAGGAGCCTTAGAGCAGTGGATGACAGCCACGGCCAGCTCTCCTGTGCCCCTTTTGCTGTGTGCTGGGGGAAGCACCTTTACCTTGGTGTCATGCTCCTGTCCCCGTAAGGTTCCCCACTTCCCCTGGCACTGTAGCCACCATACAAGTCCCTACAGTAGCTGGCCTGGCCCCCCAGGACCAGCTGAGTCCAGGAGCCAGGGCAGAAACATTTAATGTGCTTAATACCAGCTGAGAGAAATGTCCAGCTAAGAGACTAACTCACACCAAGACTTAGAGGTGGTGATGCCTTATAGCAGGGGGTCTTTAAATCCCCTTAAATTTAAAGATGTGGCAAAGCATCTTGGGAGCTACAAATATCCTCTTCCAAAACTGAGTGTCTTTCTGCTACTGCAAGCTCCATTCCTGTGGCTCTCTTGTTCCCACACTCACCATTGCCCAGCTCCCAGGAGATGTTGTACTTCTTGCTGGCACTGTACTTCAGCAGGCTGAGGGCATTGGAGCTGTTCCAGGAGTTGTTGGGATTTCGGCGCAAAGCATTCAGTGCAAAGATCAGGTGAAGGCCAGAGCAGTCAGCAAAGTTATAGAGTTTGTCTAGAGACCTGGCTGGGAAGAAACAAAAAACAGTTTGTAATTCAAAGGAAAGCTAGTTTCAGGGGGTTCAAATGATCCTGCTGTCCATCATGCCTTGACTTCTGTGTAGGATGAGCCAGGGTCAAATGCCATCCCCACGACATCTGTAACTGCAGAAATGCACCTGACCTTTGAAACCTGGATAGGATTCCAGGTGTGGGTTCATCTCCTTCCAGCATGAAACTTGGATGCCCTCCACCTCTGTGTCAGAGCTGGGGCCATGTTACCAGAGACAAGTGACTATATAACATTGCTTTTCATCTGCTCTTGGCAAGGAAAGTTCATCCTTTCCTGTGCTTATTCTGCCTTGCATCTCTTTTGGAGCAGATATCTGCAGTGCCTGGCGAGCAGGCAAGGAAGTGACCCCCCTTGAGCTGCCACCTTTTCTGCACCCCACAACAGCCTGGTCTCTGCTCTGCAGCCCCAGAACAGTAACCCAGCCCCAGAACAGTAACCCAGCCCCAGCAATGACCAAGCAGAGCCTCCATGCACCGTGCACCCAGCTAACATCTGCCCTGCACAGAAGGACTGGACCTTTGTGTCACCCGGAGTCTGGGGAGAGAGGGGCTCCCTGCCTAGTGACAACCTGGCAAAACCTTGCTGCCAGGGTGGCCCTCCCAGGGCGCTGGGGGCTTTGTGGGATCTGTGTCCTATCTGCTGGCCCCAAAACTCCCTGGCTGGCATCTCCCTGTACCATGGCCTCAATGAGCAGTGGCGGCACGAGCCAGCAACAACAGGAGAGACCAAAGAAAGAGGTGACTCATTATTTAGGGGGGTGTAACATTAGCACAGGGCAGAGAGACAAAACTCTTAATGCCTTTTTTTTTTTCCTTAAAACTTCTCTAAAAACTCAGTAACAGTCAAATTGCTGATTAAGCTAATGCCAGTGTTAGCAGGATACAAACTCTCGTGACAGCGAGAAGAGATTTGGTTAGAGAGCAATTAGATAACTGTGGTGTTTTCAATCATCCCTGCCTGTTGAACTGCATCCCAGGACACTCAGCAAGCTTCCTGAAGCAGCCTTGGAGATGCAACCACTTAACTGTGAAGAGCCACCAGGGATAGGGAGGTTCCAGGGGGCCAGGGAGGGCAGACCATAGGCTCCACTTTCAGAAGAGGGGAAGGAGGCGCTTGGGAATTACAGAGAAGGCAGACTGGCTTCAGGTCCCAGAAAAACACTTGGACAAATAACCAAGTTGCTTGTCAGCACTTACAAAATATAAGGAGATGCTCAACAGCCACAGGGAAGTGCCAAGAACAAATCACACTGAAGCAATCTACTGACAGGAGAGCAGGGCTTGCGGGCAGCAAAGCAGCCATTTAGATCTTATACCTTGAGGTCTGAGGCTTTGTACACAAAGGATTGCACATGATATTCTCTCCAGAAACTGAGGTAACCTTGATCCAGACTGAACTGCAGTGAGAAATACACACACCTAGGGCAGCTTGCAGTAATTCGTTGTTAGAGTGAAGGGTCTATTTGCACATTCCAAAAAAAAAGTGGGGCATAAAGGAGCAGAGGATACATCAGACTTGCCATGGCACATGGGGGATAGCATGCACCATCACTGCCAAGGGAGATGAAAGGGATGGAGAGAAGGCCACCGTAAACTCAGGGAATTGCTCTAACCCCAGGACTGATGCTCCAAGATTTCCTGTAGCCACGCTGCCCACCTGAGGTGCAAGTGAAACGGTGACGAATGGGAGATGCTCACTCTGGGTGGGATAAACTCTTCACTGTATGTCTGTGTTTATTCTGTTGCCTTTCCTGATCACTGAAAGTATCAGCGAATACAGAGCCAGCTCTGAGGTCTGAGAAAAATTAACTAATTTTAAAAGTAAAGATTTAAGGAGGGTCTGGGAAATTAGCTTACTGAATAGCTAGCATTTAATGCAACACAGCAAAGTTTTGGAAAGAAGAAAGGAAAAATGTGGAAGAGAAATTCTCAATCCCTTTCACAACCTTTTTTGAAATGCTACTGGTTGTTTGAGTGAAAAGTAGCTGAATGAGATTAATCTAATATATTCATCCCACTGGTTCAGGCACATTAGCTGTTTTTCTGGATGTTTAGTGAATTAGAGACAGATACAGTTACTTAATACTCATTTACTTCAGACCCCCAGGCAAAAAGCTGCACTTGAAACGGGACTCCTATAAAGAGGATAAGAGAGACACACAAATGACAAATTGGGATAGCAAAAAAGGTGTTACCTGCAGTTCCCCTGCTAGAAATGAAACTTTTTCACTGGCACAAAACAGTTGTACTACAAAAGGGGATTTGTTTCATGTTTAGGAGCCACTGCTGAAGACTGGGAATTGATTTTCCATGCATCCATGAGAGGAAACAAGACGCCTGTTTATCCCAATGCAGGGCCTGCCACTGTGAAATTATATTTTCCCCATGACACTTATTTTGTTTCCGTGCGCCTGGATGCAGAGATGCCACGTGTATTTCATGTTCTGCCACGACTTTTCAAGCTGGAAACCTCAGCAATCAAGGGAGTGAGCTAGGAGAAACACACAGATGTCTGGGGTTTGCTCCTGCACGTTTCCAGTGGTCTCCCAGGACAGACCGGCCTACAGCCTGCAGTGAAGCTACAAAGAGCAGAAAAGTACTAATAAACCTATCTCTGCATCAAAGCAGATTGTTAAAACGGCCACTCTTGATATCAAGAGTATCAGGTACCAAATCCACTTTCCTCCTTCATTCTTGGCAACTGTCTTGGGATAGTATGGACTTGGAAGCACCAGTCTGGTGACCCTGGCAGGGTCTTGATGATCAGTTTGCACAAGCTATTGCACTAACCATTAGTGTTAAAGGGTATGTCTGACACCTCTGAGATGATTACCTTAAAAACTGGACATTGGCATTGCAGACAGCTGCAGTTAGATGAGAAGAATGCTATTGTGCAGTGTATGACAGCAGTGTGCTCAAGTGGCCAAGGAAGCCAGTGGCGTCCTGGCTTGTATCAGCAACGGTGTGGCCAGCAGGACCAGGGCAGTGATTGCCCCCCTGTACTCAGCACTGGTGAGGCTGCACCTTGAGTGCTGTGTTCAGTTTTGGGCCCTACACTGTAAGAAAGACGCTGAGGTGCTGGAATATGTCCAGAGAGGGACAAAAAAAGCTGTTGAAGGGTCTGGAGCACCCTTGTGAGGAGGTGTGAGGAGCAGATGTCTTGTGAGGAGTAGATGAAGGAGCTGGGGGTGCTCATCCTAGAGAAAACGGAGGCTCAGGGGAGACCTTATCAATCTCTCCAACTGCCTGAGAGGAGGGTGTAGCAAGGTGGGGGTTTGCTTCTTCTCCCAAGCAAGGGATAGGACAAGAGGAAAGAGCCTTAAGTTGTGCCAGGGGGTGTTTAGATTGGATACAAGGAAAGATTTCTCCCCTGAAAGCATTATCAAGCATTGGAACAGGCTGTCCAGGGAAAAGTGGTTGAGTCACTGTCTCTGGAGATATTTAAAAGATGTGTAGGTATGGCACTTAGGGACATAGTTTAGTGATGGAGTTGGCAGTATTAGGATAATGGTTGGACTGAATGATCTTAGAGGTCTTTTTCAACCTAAATTATTCTGTGGATGGCTGAAGCACAAAAAGAAGCCTATTTAGCAGACTTTGAGTGATGTCCAGTCCTCCATATGTACAAATAAGGCTATAAGAAAATGCTATAAATATTTTACTGCCATGACTAGGGATGGCAACATTACTTTTGAGTAATGAGAACACGAAGAATCACAGTATTATTAACAGCTGGCTAAAACTCACTTTGAATTCTGGATAATTGCACTGTTTTTTCTTCATCAAACAAAGAAAATCATACAGGAATTTAACCTTTCCCCAGCTAACAGATCATTAGGCAAGGCTTTCACAAAGCACTTCAATAGAAAAAGCCATTGTCGTACCAGAATGAATCTTAATAGAGCAGAACTAGATTTATAAGATGTTCTCCCTGCTCCTTCTCCCCCTCTGCCCAGTGCAGAGATGCACATGCTCAGCACTCATGTGCCACTTGAGGTCAGCAAGAAGGAATAAGGAAAAAAAAGTTAAAAAAAAAAAGTGCAAGGATGCTGAGAGTCAGCTTCTTCCATTTATAATGCTCGTGTAGTTGGAGTGAGGCTACCCAAGGCAGCAAAGCCTATGCTGGCAGGGGGGTCTCACTGGGGTGGGTGTCTTGGTGGGTTTTGGAAAAACAGCAGACAGAGGCCCTGTAGCCCTGGCACAAAAATTAAATCAGAAGATATTTGGGATTTCTCGGCCTTTTACATTCTTGGTTTCAGAGGCTTGGCATTGGAGGCTCAAGGGAGTGAGGTCATCTAGGGAGTGAATACAGCCCAACAATGCATGGCTGGGTGGCCACCAGTGAAGATATGCTCCCAATCCTGCTTTCAGCTGAAGCTCTGCACAGAAATTAAAGATTTTAGCTACTTGTATTGATCTCATACCCTGCACAGAGTGAGACAAACAATTTCAAAATGCAGAAGGTGTCTGTGAAACCACAAATGATGGTGGGGTTCAAGGGACAAGTACGTCCTTTGGGATTCTGTCCCATTATTCTTCTTTTTATACAAGGCTAAATTTTAATGTTCTCTGAAAGATGGATGGTACTTAACTCTGTGGCATGCCAATGCAAAATCTGAGGCACATTAAAATATCTCTGGCAGTTTAAAATAATTGGAAAGACTTTCCAGTTGTAGTTACTGAATTAAACATTATACTAGAGACTTCATAAAGAGCACAGTATTGACTGCTCTTTGGTAAGAGGGACAGTTCAAGAATGTCTGGGTTTGAAAGTCTTCCACATTTTTTATTCTGCTTCAGGAATTTTGCTTTGGCAGAGTTTAGCATGAAGAGTGGAAATTCATGTGTACACTTAGGATCAGTGAGGGGGCTGAGGGGTGGTGGGGCATGGCATGGTGTGCCAGAGGCCTTCGTAATTCTGGGAAGGCAACCAGAAGGATGAGAAAGAAGAGCCTGTTCCCCCTCTGTCCCCACCATTCACCACATCCATCTCTTGCACGTAGAGAGTATGCAAGGACGAAGGAGGGTGAGATGAGAGCTGAGCGTGGGGTGGGCAGCACACAGCACAATTCCCAAATCCGCAGGTTAGCTGAAACACCAGTCCAATGAACTACAGATGAGCCCTTCTGTGGATAAAGCAAAGAAATGCAGCTCTAGAAATAATGATTTCAACTAATTACAGATATTGTTCAACTCTGTGTTCTCCATAAATTCTGAGCAAGCCTGGAGCATCCCTGCAAACAGCTCCTGGTGCCAGCACTGAAGCCAGCAGCATACCCTGCCCCTTGAGCACCCCAGAGGAGATAGCAGAGCAATAGGATTGGGAAAGACCTGGCAAAGAGCAAAGAGAAGCCCAAAGAGAACTTTACAGGGAGGGGACAGAAAGGGCAGTGCAGTCTGTTCAGACCAAAGATGAGTAACACGGCTGGTCAGAGCAATGAATGGAAAAAGAAAGATATTCCCACTCACAGAAGAGCAAGTGGGTACATGGAAAATCTATTTACAAACAAATTGCCACCACAGTCAGCTGAATCTCATTTGCTCTGGCTCTCTTGCATTGAAAATCCTCATAAAACCACTTGTGTGTGGCAAGGACTTGATGTTTTCTTAGCAAATAAGTATGAATCAGAAGATATGCAACAGACAATTAGAGTAAGTCCAGACCCATGGGACAGGTCTGCAATACTGGCTTGAAATCTTCCAGTGGATTGCATCCCCAGTCACGATAGGGTTTCAGACACGGCAACCAGAACCCCCCACCCCCAATCTGCACAGTGAGAGCACCAAAGAGTAGCCTTCAGCATCACTGCAAGTTCAGAGGCAAAGCAACATCCCACGCTGTCCGTATGCACTATAACATCCAGCTTGACCCACTGGATCATGGGAAGATTTTCCTATTGTAGCTGCATGCTAAGCCATTCCTTCAAAGTTGCTGCTTAATGAGAATTTTAGAGATTTCAAGGCTACCAAGAAACCCACACAGTTGCTGGAAATTGCATTCTAATGACGACCATCCCAGCTGGGAAGCTGTTTGGTTTTAATTCGGTCTTCTGAAGCATTTTGCCATGCAGTAAAACCACACTGTATAAAGATGCTGAAGAATTCCTGGGCAAAATTGCTGGCTGGAGGGAAAAATTTGCTTGCCTTAAATACACATTTCACCTGAAATGATCTTTCTACCTGGTCAGGCTCCCAAAGCCCTCCAAAGAGGATAGAGCTTTTCAGAACTGTCCCTTGCTCTCCTTTACTTGCCAGACTCTCCTATTGCTCCAAGGCAAGGTGCAACTTTGGAGGTCTGTTCTGAGTGACAAGAAGTGCTTTGGCAGAGCCTAATGGTGCTATAGAAAAGGGATCTAGTTTAATCCCATCTGAAGAATACCTGAAAGTTGGAGAAACTAGTTTTAATACTGCCAGCCAGCAAAGAAATGCTGCACACTGTGTATTAACGAGAACCTGGATTTTATATCCAGCTGGAGGACAGATGGGGGATCTGGGACTATTCCCTTTGGAGTATCAAGGGGGCCTTTTTCCAAGGGAATTGTCATCATCCCTGGTCTTTAAGCAGCTGAACATCGACCCTCGATATTCATTCAAGTCTTTAACTAGATTTTTCATTTCACTGCCAGCGCAGAGGTGATTATGCTGACCACGTGAGCAAGGTTTAGTCCTTAACACCGCTGTACAGAAATAGCAGTCTGGGGGCTTGGTGTCAATCTCTCGCCAATAAGGAGCTTGGCTGGCAGCCATGGATTGTGGGCCGAGTTCCCAGCTGGCATATAACTTGGAAGACAACCACGAGGTCTGGGTTCAATATCCAATTGCTAAGGAGTCTGGCTGACAGCCTCATTTTGTGGAATGAATCCCAAATTAATATAATTCTTTTGATACCAGACAAGGGGCATGGCCTGCTTCCAAATGCTCTAAGGGCTCAGATGAAAGCCATAGGCATTGGGTTCAGTGTGTAAATGGTATTGAGGTCGGATAACAGTCAGAATTGGGCTTAATCCTCAGATGGTGAGAAAAAGGAATGAGCCCTGAGCTCTGCCTTCATGCAAAAAAAGAGAACTCAAATGAGCAGAATAGCTCTGTTTTCAATCCTCACGTGGTAAAGAGCTCATAGGACAGTAATGGTTCTTAGGAACAAGTGTAAATTGACATGAAGCTTCAGAAGAGATGTGGGATCTGGGTTCAATCTCCAAGTGCTGTAAAGTTCAGATAATGGCCAGAGGGGCAATTTCCAAACCCTCTGTTCCAGTCTGGTGTCTGGGAAGAAACCAAGATCATATTACAGCTAAGGAAGCTGTTTTCTCCTGCTGCATAACTTAAGGTATTTTCACTTTTGGATCGGGATGAATCCAGCATCTTCTAAAGTTTCAGAGAAAAATGGAGGTGAGCAGGGAGAGTGCTACATGTGTGAGTGGAGCAGAAGAGCAGAGCAATGGAAGATAAGACTGCGAGCACCACCTGCTCTTCCACATCTTCTTGGCCACCCCAGATTGCTGGATTTGAGCCACAGAAATTGCTCCAGAGAAAACCTGGGTACAGCTCCTCAGCATCCTCAGTGCCCAGCAGTGCCTGCACTTCTGGATGTCCTTGGGGCCTCTGGGAGAGGCAGCTTGTCCTGTCAAGAGATGGTGACAGCCTGCATGGCAATTCCATCTCACTGACACCGCTTGCACAAAGGATTGGTGGGAAACAGCATGTGCAGCAGTGAGTCAAGTCGGCAGCTTGCTTGAGTCATTCCATTTTGGATAAAGGAATGCAAATAAAATGAGCAGAAAATATTCAAATATTATTTTGTCCAGGCATTTAAAGCTGGTCTGTTACATAGGAAACCCTTCCTGGATGAGGTTTTATCAAAAGCTATATATTGATCCTGTGAAAATCTTCAAATTTGATAGCACTATCTTCCTGCTCTTGAGGAAATTTAAAAAATCTAATTCCAGTCTTTGTGACTCTGAGCTTTAGCTCCAAAATCCAAGTAAGATGGACCACAGCAGACAGAGCCTGGTCTGTGAGTGCTGCTATAACAGGCTTGTCAACCTTACTTGCAGTTAGCCAGACCCTTGAGCAGCAAGAGCAGACTTGGGGTAAAACCCTTCAAAACCCCTTCTCAGTGCAGTGACTATTCCTAATGACCAGGGGTGCTGGAGACAAGCCCTGTCGGCACCATCCCTTGCACAGGTGGTGGGCACAGCCCAGTGTTCTGCTCTTTACCCTGTGCAAAGCTCTGGCTCTGGCGACAGAGTACCCCACCAGCCACAAAGCTGCCTTTCCTGGGCTTTACCTGTGCACATGGAGGGAGCAAACCTGCCAGGCTTAGGAACACAGCTGCAGACATAACCCAGCTCCACTGCCAGACTGTTTGCTGACAGAATGACTGTTTTATATGGCTATAAGAACAGCTATAAGCGCAGCTGTCTGAAAAGCAACAAAATCTATGATGTGTGTTTCTAAATCCAGTGACAGCTGGCAGTGCTGCACTGCAGCTCATTCCTTCTTTTACAGAGTTTAGTTAAAACACTTCTCTGCTATCACCCTGATTAATCAACAAACAGCAGTTTCTGGAAGAATTTAAAAGCATTCCCAAATAGGTAAGAAGTGATCAGCTCCTCAAGCACTCAGCAAGCTCCCAAATGGCAGGCAGCTCGAGATGGACAGGGGTGGCTGACAGGAAGACAAAACACCTGCATGGCTAAACTGGAATGAAAGATGCACAGGCACAAAGCATGCTTTCAACATGTTCATTTAATCTCAGCAAAATGCTTAGGACCAGGTAAGATGTGGGTCTAACTCACCAACCCCCTTAAGCCCAGCCAGCAGCTCCCATACTGCATTTTTTGCTGCCTAAACTGCTGTCATGTGGCAGACACACGGCTTGATTCAGAAGAGCCTCACGCAGGGATGCAAGCCAGATCCACCCCATGGCATCCCTGGAGCTGCAGAAGGAGCAGTGCCTTGTACCAGACCCTCTGCCTCCTTCCCCCCAGATCTCTGGCTGCTCCAGAGCAGAGTGACATTTATCAGTCATGCGAGGAGGCTGAACTACCACATCGGGAACAAATTGAGACTGAGGACTTTAGTGTTGCCAAACCCCAACATTCAAAAATCATGAGTCAAACTCACAAAAATCATGGGACTGGCTCAAGAAACCTGGTTTTAACATAATTTTCATTGTTTGCTGTTTTCAAAAATTTGGGGTGCCTTTGTAAGATGTTTTTGAGCTCTTCTACTATGAGGAGAGTTAAAAATCTGGCTTGTTTTTGTTTTTCCTTTTATGGCAATTGATGTGCAGCAAAACAACTGGCTTACTTTATAAGTGTTTCCCTCCCTTCACCATGGGTGGGGACTGCAGCCAGTGGCCAGGGATGGCAGGGGCACGCCTGAGGTCCCTCAACGCCGGGTGCTGCCGCAGAAATGCTCTGCTGTTTAACAGGCATCTGGCCATCTCCTCTTACAATCCCTAGCCGCTGGGAAGCAAAACCCAGCATCCACAAAAATCAGGTGCTTTATTTTGTGGGTCTGAGTCAATGTTTCCTATCATGCGAGGAACTGCAGTCATGGTGTGCTGCTCAAACCTCTTGTCCCAGCCCCGGCACATCCTCTCCTGCCTGCTGACCCCATTCTCGCCATCGGCCGTCCCTGGCTGTTCCTACTCAGCAGAGCAGCTGACTTCCCTGGGAGGAAGAGGGAGTGACTACGTCTCTTCGCACACTTTGTGAGCTGGGCATCTGGTATTTTTCAAAACTCTGAAACATTTTAACTGAAAACTGTCTTTGAAAAAAAGAAACGAACCCAAAACCCCAACCAAAAAACAACACATAAAACCGGAAATGTTTCAATCTGAAATCCTTAATTAAAACCACACTCTTTAGTACATAAAGAAGGAAGTTAAAACAGAAATGTACTTTTGCACATTACAGACAGCATTATAATAAACACAGAGCACTGCCAAGAAAGAGGCATTTTCAAGGCTAAAGTAGATGCTTCCAGCTGCACTCAGATAATGTCAGAGGGCTTGTCTGCAGTGCCGAGTGTGGCTGTGTTTGAACACAACAGCAGCTGACCAAGCTTGGCGGGTGAGGAACATGGCAATTACTGGTGCAGACTGCGAGTGCTGCAGCAAGGACCACAACCCACTAGGGTCAGACCTCCACTGACTTGCCACAGATCCCACACCCGGGTCTTAATCTGTAAAATATTTGAAGGAACTGGGCCTGGCTCTCTCTGCTTCTCTGGGCTCCCAGATACGGCTCAGCTGGAGGGACCCGGTTTGGCAGGAGCTCTCCCCGGCTAATCTTTGGGGGAATCTTGTACCAAAGCACACAGGGTGGAGTCTGAACCTGATTTTGGAGGCACAGATGAATGGCTGGAAAAGGCCAGCATCATTTGCCTGATGTCCTACACCAGGCAGCCTGAAATGCACATGTGGAGTGCATGAGTCAAACCAAGTCCCTCAGCAGGACAGATTAGATATTTTGTAAAGGTACTCACTGTCAGCTTAAAATCTGCTGCAAGTATGGAAATTGGCCTACTCCAGTGTGAAATTTTGCAGTTATTTAACATCCATGGTCAAAATAGGTACCTGGCTTTGTGTCCAAACTTACCTGTTTGGTCTTCTAGTGACTGGATCTTGCTATACCCCTGCCCTGCTAGGTGTTTGTTTCATGTGGATAGCTCAAGATAAAGGTCAAGCCTCCTCTAAACACTCTTTCATTAAGCAGTATTTGTTGCAGGTCTTCGTCATCTTCACAGTAATGCAAGCTGTTCCAAGCTTCCAATCAATTCTTCAGCTCTTTGCTGTCCTACAAGCCTTACCAAGCTCTGTCAGCAAGCCACTGCCATGTGGGGCATTTAGGATCTCCTGAACCAATTGATTTGCTGTGAGAGGACGGGTCTGCTCAGACTCCTGCTCCTCTTCACCAGCTGCAGAGCCAAAGCAGTCTTGTCTGCATGTAAGTGCCAGGAGAACAAGAACAAGACACATTTAGAACCCTTACAAACAACTACAGCAATTAGCCTCATACATGCTTCATGGAAAGATAGGAGGGGAAGGCTGATATGAAATTGTATCACCTGCTTAGGAAAGAGAAGCAGGAAATAGGAGGGTTGATTGGTTTTTTTTGTATGAAGAATACTTCGGGGTTCAAAAAGAGGTGAGAAACAGATCCTGTGTGTGTCTCCAGGGACCAAGGAAAAGTAGCACAGAAGATGTCCCACAGAACTTCATTAATAACAAATAGAAAATGGAGGACATCTTTTTGAGTGTTTGACTAAAGCACCTAAAATAACTAGAGTTGGTAGGAACTGGTAATTTTAATTACCCAGTTATTTGCTAAAGACCGAGCAAGGCAGGTCCCAGTCACTCCAAGCTGCTGGAATGTGTGGGGAAAAGTTGCTCAGGAGAAGAGAAAGTAACAGGGGAGGGGATGTTTATTACTTGGATATTATTGATACAGAAAGCTGATTAATAGTCCAAAAATGGACGTAAATTTGAGTGCAAGTGGTTACAAAACCATAAAGTTCAGCAATTTAAGGCAGTGAAGGAACAAGAAAAATGGATTAATGTATTTCAAAAAAAGCAAATTTGAACAAATTCAGGGCACAGGTCAAGAGGATCTCTGGGGAAGGGAGTTTAAGGCAGCATTTCCCAACCAGTGAGACATGGAGAGGCAACAGCTGTGCTGTGGGTCCAGGGGAGAGAGCAGCAGAAAGAACAGCAGGAAAATACCCTGCAAATACATGCAAATAAGAGGAAGAAAGAGGAAAAGATCAATTGGTAACTCAGTGCAAAAGAGTAAGAAACATATTGACATAGAAATAACTCTTTTCTTTAGTTTTCATCGAGATAATTAATTGTGACATGTCTGTCGGTAACATTAATCTGAAGTGTGAAACAGCAGCAGACCCGAGGAGGGATGGAACAAATGAAAGACCACTCAGGAAACCTAAACCACAGAAGTGCTCAGTAATTGCTATGAAATCTGTGTCAAATTGTTTTGCCAAATACAGAAGATTAGTATGTATTCAACAAATGCCTTTTCTGCATTTTTCACCCAGAATTTTGCCACCATCAGCATGCCCTCTTACAATAATTCTGAATTTTGCTGAAGTGGTTTTACTCCTAGTACACTGGAAGTACACTCATCGTTTTGCTCTCCCAAGTGCAGATGGATCCCCAATACTCTCAATTTGCCATCAGCATTTGCCAGCATTTTGGGGGAAGGCATCTCTGCCAACTTTAGTGCGATGGAGATATCACCTGATCTACTTCATTCTTTCAAGGTTAGCAGGGAAGAACAGGCATGACTCCTTATGATGTAAGCATCCAAAGTACCTCAGGTGAATTCTATTGAAGATCTATACTGCTTTATATTCCTGGACAATAACCCAAAGCCAGCCTTCCCTATGGATCATCACTGCAGGAATATGGACTTGAATGGGATGGATGTAAAATTTCACAGCAAGCACCCTGCAGGCACTGCTGCCACACAACTCCTCCACATTGGTTGGCACATCCTGGTCACTGTGGCAATGGAGAGGAGTGCTTTCATAGCCTGCCTGGACAGTAGCTCCAAGTGTCATCCATTAATAGTATCATGCCTAGAGGTGGCTGTCAAAACAGAGGGAGCACGTAGCCAGAAGAGGCAGAGGAGAGCACAGCTCGCTTGCAGTATGTGGGACCCAGCTAAACACACAGCAAAAGGCTGTGCTGAGTTACTCTGCTCACTGAATGGATTTAGACATCAGACGTCAGCTCTTTTCATGAGCAGATCCTCTGCATGGCTTTTAATACATGTGTGTACCCAACTGCTGAGTGACCTACAGCACTGCCCTCCCTCCTGCTCCCCCATTGCTACCGAAACACAAATCCTTCAACTGAAAATACATCAAACTCTGGAGCTAAAGAGTCATATTAAAATCGAGTATATGAGGTGCTGGATTAAGCTAATGGTGTCATTGGCTTGCCTTCTGGGAGAGGGATCTGAGGTTTTTGCAATATACTTGTCAGATTTTTCAACTTACTCAGCTAAACAAATAACCACCGTTAAACCTCTGAAAGGGATTCTGCCCCCAGCCAGAGGAGACAGCCTTCTGAGACAATTCTTGGGGATAAAGGTTGATCTAAAAAAGCATAATTTCTCAGGGTTTAACTGAATATCTCAGTGGTTAAGTAAATGGTTTTATTTCTGGATATGGCATAATCTCCGCTGAAAAATAAATGCATGGAGAATATTAAAATCAACTTATTAAAAAGAATTCCCCCCCAAACTGCTTGACAGTCTCTAATTAAATAATTTTACCTGAAAATCCCATCACCCCAGATTACTTATGGGGTATACCCACTGGCTCTCACCTTTGGTAAGTGGGAACTATGTGAGCAGCATTAGAAGAGGGAAGTGCAAGAAAATGTGAGCCCGCTAAAAGGCAGATGGACACACCATGGCATGCTGGGGGAGATTAAAGGGAGACACAAAATGAGGAATGAAAGCTTCTAACAGTGGAGAACAGGAAATTTTCTGTGTCTGAGGAAGGTTATGGGCTTGCTCTGAGTGGGAAAGAAGGTGTTAGCAGCTGGAAGAAAAGACTAAGTCTTGTCCTGAGAGGAAATGCTTCAAAAGCATTTACTTTCCAGACTAGCAATGACCTTGCTCCATTTACTGCAGAGGCTGTGGATGTTGGAAGCCTCATCCTGCAAAATGTTGCTTCTTGTGCATTATTGTACAGCTGACAAATGCTGCACATTCCGAACTGAGAAATATGCTCACAGCACTCAGAAATGACTCAACAGATTCTCACTCAGATTTCAGGTCATCTCTTCACACCCTCAGTCTGAAACTTTAGAATAAGGAATTCCCATTTAAAGAGAGGTGGCAGGATAAAATTATAGAAGCTCAAAACACGTTTGCAACCACAGACCAAGGGTTCCACATGATCTTGTGCTATGTCAGCACTGGGGGGACAAACAGGGAAAGCATCTGGACACCAGGAGGGACAAGTCAGCCACTAGGATCACCTCCTGGAGAGAAAATAGAGAAACAGACGGTGCCCACGATGAAAGCAGCAAACTTGGGCAGCCTCAGTCTCTTCACTGACCAGACCTGGTGGAGATGCGCTGCTGTGCAACACAACAGCTTTGATCACAAAGACTGATGGCAATGAAGAAGCAGATATCTCTCATGATTAAGGGAGGAATGTGAAATATTTTATGCACATGTGTGTAGAAACAGACAATGTCTTTCTAGAGCACTTTGGGCCAGCCAATCAAGAAAGTCACACATGCAGCACTTGTGTTAGAAGGGGTGGCAGCAGTAGGGAGAAGTTTATCAAGCTGGTCCATCAGGCCCCAGTTGATCACGATTTCTTTCTCGTGAATTTTACTGGTACTCCAGTGCTGGCAAGTCCTGGGATGGCAAACACAACATAAGCCCACAGCTCTCAGAGAATCTAGAAAACTTCATTAGCTTTCTGATGGCTCTTCGCTCAAATACAATCTAATCACCACAAGGACAGAGCAGAAGGGCAACCCAGCCTCCACAGTGCCCTGGAGGAGTTTTGGAAATGCTGTTGAATAACCATGATCCAGGAAGGCATTGGCTGGGACATTGCATGAGTGCTGGGTTTTAATCACTGTGTTTCCTCTGTATTCCAATTCTTGACACAAGAGGTGCTGCAAGTCCTATCAGTGATGATTTCCCACTTCTCAAAGGATGGAGATCTGCAAAGTTTCTTTAGCCTCTAATGGCTCCTTCCCAAGGACAGACTCACTAGGAGGTGCAAGCTATTGGCAGCTCAAGGGCCCAGAGGAGCTGTTGACCGTGTTTAGGCTGTGATCCAGAAGACTTGATTTCATCCAGCATAAGCGGAGCTGTTTTATTTATTCTAATGGTCTGATGGTGAGGGAGGAGTGCTCCCTGGCTGCCCACGCCAGCCCTCTTCCAGGCAAGAGGTCCAACACACAGCCCTTCTCCAGAAAACACTTCTCACAGGGACAAGGCGCCCATCCGCACATGCCACCTGGAAGCAAAGTTTCAGCAGATTTGTGCTGCTTCCCCAGAGACATTTAATCTTCTCTTAGGCCTGTTGTCTGATGCTCTATGTCTTCACCAGCCAGGTGAGCCCATGTGATTGCTCCACATCATGCTGGAGGACTGTTTGAGCCTCCCTTCTCCAGCAATGGCCAAGAGGTGATACCTGGAGAAGAGCACAAGAGGGACAACCACACTATGGTTGGCCTCCAGGGACTGGCGGCACAGGGCAGCAAGGATACAAAGCATCAGGAGCCTTACTTCCCAAATTAAAGGAACAGTAAAAGGCAGGGTACAATGATAGCCCCGGCACATCACATGCACCATGAGTATGATGAAACTCAACTCAGAGTAACCTGCTGTGCCACCTAAAGGTCTGAAAGCAAGGTGTCCTAGTTCACATGAAACAGTGAGAGTCCACTGAACCCTCAGAACAGACTCATGCCAAATTATAAATAAAGATCCAAAAAGATTTGACACAATACTGAGGCAATGACTAGAGAAATGACTTATGAAGTGCACAGCGAATGCCTTCAGGGATGACCAAATGGAGGAGAAGCTTTTAAGGGCTGCAGAAGCTTTCCAAATGAACAGAATCTGAGGAGTGCCAATTTGTGTCAAAGATTTTCCATCTGCACACAAATAAATAAATAAGAAAGATGGAAGCAGACAGGGAGAAATCTGCGTTGTCCATCACAGAGCCCTATGTGGGTGTAGCTCCTCCAATGCAGTCTGCGCTGAACTCCAGCGAGACTGAAGCGTTGCAGATGGCCGGCAGTAGTCATCTGCTTGGGGCTGAGTTATATTTTATAGGTCCAATTCTGCCTCTGAAATGAATGCTGTGTCCTCTACACATGTGAGGTGCTCCCCAGACCTGCATAGCATTGATCTGCCAGAGAAGGAGCAACAATGCCCCTCAGGCAGAGCATGGTCTAAGAGCTCAGCAAGAACAAAGGAGCAAGGAAGGAAGATGTGAGACAATAAGTAGAAGGGGAAAAGAAATAAATTTCCATGGCTAAGCCATGACATCCCAGCTCCCATAAACTCCCACTCCTGCTCTCCACAGCACCTCAGCATAAGGACACCACACATCCACAGAAGGAGCAAAGAGGAAGGCATGGCAGGCAGAGAGGGGACAAAGGCAAACCAAAGAGTGCGGGAGGGAAAAAATATTTTGGGGTTTATTTTTCACACAGGATTCACAACATTCCTCAGAAAATTTAATTTTGCTGTCCTGTTCTTGTTTGCTAACCAGAACCAATTTAATTTTAAAACAACACGCAGAGCCAACGGGGGAAAAAATATTTTGCAATGGCTCTTCGCTCCCACTTGGAACGGCGAGCACAGCTTAACTCGTTCGGCTCTTGCAGTTGCAGCACCAGCTTGTGGGGAGCTGACCCGAGAAGCCTCTGCCTGAGAGGAAGAGGGGACTCACTGGTGCCCATAAACAACAGAATACAAATGGGGATTTTTGAGCAACTTGACAGATCCCACTCCACGCATCTGTGGAGGCTGGAGATGGTGGGAGCAGGGAGCAATTTATCTCATGGAACATCTTCCTGTAGCCCTGTCTCTCCATTCGACAGCTCACTCCATGGTTTGCAGAAAAAAAATTACTTGTTGCTGCATTTAACAAAGAGCAGAAAGCTCCTATTCCTCTTCCACTACCATGAACATGCACATTTCTCATATCAGCATGTGAGTCTTCTGTGGTTTTATACCTTGTTGTGACAGTTTGGTAAACAAGCTGATAAAAATCAAGAGCTTTTCAAAGGCAAGGTTAACACACTCATGTGCGACCTGGCTTGTCAGAGAACACCAGAAACTCCAAACACGTTGCTCCTGCTTACCATCTGCATGAGCTTATTCAGACTAAAATAACAAAGTGTGTTTCACTGACCTCCATCAACATAAATAGAGCTATTAAACTGCAAGGCTGTTTATATTCTGGGAAATAGTCATGGCATTCATCCTGATCGCTCCTCATCCTGCAGCCCCAGCATCCCCACACTGTGCTAGCTGTGGCTCTGCTGCAGCCCAAAAGCCCACTGACCACTGACTAACACCAGGCACTGGGACCCACCATGTCTGTGCCACAAAACCAACGGAAACCCCTTTGCAAATATTGTACGCTGTTGTCCAAATTTGGTTTTATAACTAGAAACAAGGACACAGTTGAAGGATCCAGCTCTCCCAGTTGTAATATCTGGCAGGCGTAGAAGTGGGAACATTCACATTTTATAAGAGGAGATCTTTTGGTAGGTAAAATCATAAATACTAGAACAGAAAAAAACCCCTGGAGCTTGCCAGTGGTGCGCTTACAACAGCTCTGTCTTCTGCGTCACGCAAGGACCAACACTCCAACACAAGCACATAGAGATGGCACAGCCTCCGTCCCAGAAAATTTATGTCCTGGAAGAGGAGGGGACGGTGCCATCTGTAAGCTGTTGCATCCCAGAACATCAGAGCCAAAAACTGCTCTCTTTTGGCCAAGGCAGTCCATCTGCTCGTAGAGGAGCACTGAAAGCAAACCTTGCCCAGCCCTGAGGGGGTCTGACCACACCAATCGGCGCCTCTGCACCCATGTGAGCACTGGGTTCCTGGGTGCTGACAGGGACATTTGCACAACTCCTGGGAACATTCTGGATGCTGGCCTGCACTGCTAGGTTCCTCACAGCCCTAATAGGTGTTCCCTGTAATTGTGGGAGACTGTTGTTTTTTGTTGGCCTAGGTTCACCTGCAGAATTGTCAGGAATGAGAATTCCACATTTGGAAATAATAACAAAAGGATAAAACTGGGCAAATAATGATGCAGGCCAGGTCACACATTCCCATTTTATTAGACTCAAACCCTCCTGCAAGAATTTCCTCGTATCTGCGTGTAATAGCTAAGTGCAAATATTTTGTAGAGGACATTCTGTTTCACAAAATGGAGGGGCTCTGTTTCTGTGTGGGTTACATCATAAATTATCCATTATAAGTGTGGCAGGTTTTGCCTTTATGCTCTCTAGCATAACAGCTATGGACCTGCCCTTGTGGCTCTGCTTGGCGAGCCAGCTCTGCATCTCCACAGATCCATCACAAACGTTCCCCTCTGCAGGGCCAGAGAGTCAAGTCTCTGCATCACCACTCTTCACAGCTCCTGTCCTTGTCTCAGTCCCAGCAGAAAATATCCCTCTCCTCTATTGCATGTGACTCTTCCCTACCCTCTCCCTCTGCTAGCAATTTACTTTCTGGAGCATTTGTGAACCGGAATTAAAGACAGCATGGAAGGTAAAAGGTTAGTCCCATTCCCCGGTGTCCTGATGGGGACAATGCCACTCTGCCCAGCCTTGTGCTGATCGGCAGCATGCAGCAGGAAGCCCACAGAGGATGGACAAGGCTAAGGAAGAAAGGAGTGCATTTGCTTTATCTGCTGATGTTCTGCCAATCGTGTCATACATAACCATTTAACAGCAGGGCTCATGAAACCCAGCACATCAGTATTTGCTTTTGCCTTGACTGTCAAGGCATCTGTGCCAGGCAGGCACTGTTTTTAAAAGAGTAAAGCTAATGTGGATTTGCATGTGAGCAACAGTGAGGTGGGACACACTGCGGGAATGCCATTGCCCTTGGCAGAGCCAGTATGTCCAAGGGAACAATCCTGCCTTGGTTCAGAGCTGTTAATCACATTCCAGGAACCATTGCAGGTTCTAGAGTTACACACCCGCTGGGAAACAGGCTTTCATCACAGACCTGTAATTAAAGGGAGATGTTAATGTTGCATGTTAATAAATTGGAACATCAGTTATCCTTGGAACATCAGTTATCCAGGGAGTTCAGTGAATTTAAAAAATGTAAGTATTTTGATAAAGCTCGTCAGTTAACATACCAACTTTAATTTAACTCAACTCCAAATGAATCAGGAAGGTTTGATGTTTTTATGCCAAGGTATTTCTGCAAAAATAGAAAGTACCTCTGTGTAAGCATAGCAAGTCTCAGTCAAGAAACAGGCAGGCACAGCATGTCAGCACGGAGCACCTTACATCTATCTCTCTGCACCTAAAACAGTTAAAGAATTACTCAATACTTTGTACAATAAACTCTAAATATCATTACAACCCCTCAGGTTTGCTTCATGGGGAAGATTGAGTGAAAAAAAGATGCCTGTGGCTAGACGCTGTGTTTTAATCATGTCCAGCCCTTTCCATTTGAGGTGTATGTATCAAGTATCTGTCCAAACAGGAAGGACGCACACATGGGATAGTCAGAACAGCTGAAACTCACGCACTCAAGAAGGAAAACATCTCCCAGTTGTGTGTGGGCTGGCTCTGAGGATCAGGAAATACACAGAAGACAATGCCCAGGGACAGGGCAATCTCGGCCATGGGATGTGCTTGGGCACGCTGCAGGGCTGTCCCTGAGGAACAGGCCACTTCAGGTTGGGGATGGAGAGAACAGCATCCCCTGCACAGGCTCAGACCTGCTCAGAAGACACCTAAGCCAGATGGGAGAGGTGAAAGCAGCAGCCATGAGCTGTTCTCAAGTGTGTGGCAATGCTTCATTGTCAAAAAGGCTGTGCTTGCCAGAAATGTTACTACATTATTCAGCATTAAAAAACATTTTCCACTTAAGAACAGACACATGCTTGAAGTCAGTGTAAAAGCACCCTCTCAATCAGTAGTAACAATGGCATCATTCGGCTCTGTTGATGCTTCAGGAGAGATCAGTACTTCTGCCTGTATGGTTTTAATAAAAGCAGCCAAATAATCCCAGGGATGGGCTCTCTAGAAAGCCCTGTGGAGGGTTTGTGCATTTGGAAAAGGAGCATGGAATTCATGGCAGTTGAGGTGGTACTTGTACAAATGCAGCTGCCCTGGGATAAAGATGTTCCCAGCATAAGCTGAAGCAGTGCAGAGCTGTAGACAGACAAGCCCCTGGAGAGACAGAAGAGAATTATGGAGTGTTGAGCTAATTAAGTTCACAGCCTTAATTACTGGAGCACTACAGCTGATAATGCAAAACCAGCCTTGTAAACAGGCTTCTATTTTCAGCCACTCATGCCAACAACTTTCTTCTGAAAGCATCTGCTGCACAACTCAGACTTGTCACATCCCAAGGGCACATCCTGGGGACTGCAAAGAGGTGCTCTGAAGCCTTATAGTATCAGGTAATTAGACCAAAAGGGATCTTGACAATTCCCATTTTGAAACAAATAATGAAAACATGATGTAACATTTCAAACTCATATGTGGGCTGGAATATGCATGGCTTAAGTGCTGGCTGGAAAAAAAATAACATGAGAATTCAGTTTTATAGATGGCTTGCAAACCTTCAGCTTCTCTTCAGAGCATCCTCCCCAAGATGAGAGGAACAAGAGGCAGGGTCACACACAGATCCTCTGCTAATCCCAGGAGAATATAGATGGAATCACAGCCTCACACCTCAACTGGCTCCATCCTTCTGCCCACACTAAAACTTCGCAGAGGCTCTAAAGGAGAAGGAACCATCAGATCACCTTGTCTGACCTCCTGTGCATCACACACTATAGTATTTCACTCACTTATCCATGTGCTGAGCCAAATAACTCAAATTTGGCTGAACTGTAGTTTCTACAAAGGCAGCCAGACTGAATATAAAGCATTACAAGACAAAGAGAAACCACTGGTTTTTGTTTTTTTTTTTTTCCTTAGGTGGTTTGTGTAGCTGGCTAAATATTTGTGTCCCAGTTCTAATTGGAATTCTTTCGTTTTGGCTTCCAGACCCTGACTGTTGTTCTGCCTCTAGTGATTAGATCAAGAGATCTTGCAGTAGATTATGTGTTTCTTTTATGAGGCCACACAAATCAAGCCACATTTTGGTTGGTTTTTATTTTTTGATACACTGAACAGACCAAGTTTGTGAAGGCTCCTTCACAAAAAAGGAACCAATACCTCTTGGTACACTGTGGGGTCCCCTCCACTCTACCGCCTTCACTCATCCAGGCGAAACAACAAATTGAATGTGTTCAGTATCAGTCTTGGTCGGTGCATGGAGAGCCCAGGGAATAAGAAGCAAAGAAAACTCTCAGCCACAAGGGAAAATCAAAGGAGCTTGGAGATTGCACCAAAGTCTCTCCTGTAGAGGGCCTAGACTTAGAGTTCCGGCAACACCCAAGGAGCCATTCCTGTTCACACGTGGGTCACACATCAATGCACAGAAAACAACCCTTGAAAAAAACCTCGGTCCATATAAAGCTCAGAAAAGGTCATCACATCATCGAGGCTGTTGTCCCACACAGCCAAATGTACCTCCCAGAGCCACCTTCACTGAACTCAGTAATTTGAATTTTACTCAATAGCAAAAAGGATGACATTTTTTATTTTTTTCTTAAATGGAAAACAAATGCACCAGATCCACTTTTATATTGCAGCCCACTCAGTGAAGCATTAAATGTTTCCTGGGATAGGGTAAAAGCAATGATGTAAGGTTTTGGGAGCCTCAGACATGGGGCAGCTGGAATAATTGGACTATCACGAGCTGTCAACATGTGAACAAAGATATCAACTATGAGATGAGATTGTTGGGCATTAAAATACACACTCCACAATTCCCAGAGCAGGCAGTGATTTATGACTCACCCAATTATCCCTGTCTCATGATAGTGTAGAGCAGAAACATTAATGAGGGAACCAGAGCTAAGGGGAGACAAAAATGGACAGATGTCCACATGGACATGCATGATATGATATGACACTCATGATATTCCAGTGCCCACCCAGGGGAACCTGGGCTGGGTAAATGAGGGAAAGAAGTCGGAAGAGGACCAGGTCACCTATTTCTGCTGTAACTAGCAGCTGGAAGAACAGGAGGAGCCAAGGTTCTGCACTTCAGTCCCAGGAGAGTATCAGTGCCTGACAAGCCAGGCTCAGATCCCCAAGATGCTGCAAACTTCAGGGCAAACCCAATCTTTAAAGGATGCATTTTGTTATTTCATACCTTCACCCTACCACTGTAAACATGTAGGGTTAGGCAGGCTAATGAAGTATCTTGTCATTTAAGTCCTGCTTAGTGCTAAATCTGAGCTCAAGGCTCTTCACCACTAACACCACCTGTCCTACATCCCAGAGAAGTCATGTCAGATGAGCTGTAATCCCACTGCTCTGGCCATCCTGCGCAGAAACTGGGGGGGCCTGTCCCTGCCAAAGCCACACCCCAGTGATAACTGTGTCATTATAATTTCTGTGCATCTTTTATTTGACAGCACTTTCCAATTTAACTCAGGCCAAGCCCCCACTTAATTGCAAGGACTTAGTCATTAAGAAAGTAACATGAATTGGCAGATTATGAGAAATATCTTTCCTGGAAAAGATTAGCCCGAGTTGCTTAATAAATAACATGATAGCAGAGAGGGTGTTTGAGATTCAGGGGTCACCAGGCACTCGTTACCAACACAAAAGCTTTTCAGGTTCTCTAGGACCTCCTAAAGGAGCCACTTAAGAAACAGGTATGAAATCAGTTAGTCACAAAGTAGCAGAGCTGTGTGCCCTCCTCATTTTAAAGCAGAGGGCAAGCACCATGCCATAAAAAGAGATTCAGGGCTGGTTTTACGTGCATCTCTTATGCACAGTGGGTGTGAGGGCCATGGATGGAGCAGACTATGGGGTCCCTGGCACAGCTCTTCCTCAGCAGCACATGGAGGCACCTGGGACACAAAGAAGTTATTCCAAAATCATCAGTGCCAGCAGGGACAGAACAGCAACTTTAATTTCTATAATGACTTTTAATTAAAGGAAGCACTAATATTACAATGAGAACCTCATACAGCCAAAGCACAGAACATGTTCGCCTCCACAGTGCTTGAACAGAAACTTCCTTCAGACACCAGGAGGCACCAGCACCCTGACAGGGATGAACTTGTGGGTGATGCTCGCAGTGTACAAACTGATACTTAGGAGTTAGCCTTCTCCAGCTGAGCAAGCACGGCTTTTCCCTAAGCATGAGGTTTCTATTTGCATGTAGCCTTCCATATCCCTTCATTTTCTCGCAGGCTTTCTGGTGTATGAATATCTCCACTAGCTGTCATCTTTTTGCCCTCTATAATGCTGCCAAAGGCTCATACCTGTCTGTCACTCATTAAGTTACTTAAAGTGAAACCTTGCTTTTTCTCCTCAGAACATGATACCCACCCATGTGTGTATCATATTCAGGGGAACTGGAGCAGCTCCCACGTGCCCAAGCAGCCCCAAGCCATTATGGCAACCATCAGCCCCAAGACTCCTCTTCCTGTCATTATTATCCCAAATACCATCACACCTAAACTGCCCTGGGAGGAACACTCTTGCACATTTGATGCCCAGCTTATTTCTGAGCATATAAAATTTCATGTCTGTCTCTAGTGTGCTTCACTCTGAGACACTTGGATGCTGAGCAAAGTGAACCCTGCACATATGTGGGGATGAGAGATGCACTGTGGCAGCTGAATCCCCAGGGTGCACACAGTCCATTTGTCTTTCCTTGCAGTGAGCTGAAGTGCGAACATGCCATAACACCTAGTGCTATTCTCTTCCTCATCTCTTCCACCACCCTGTTCATTCAGTGAGAGAAACCCCTCCCAAGGACAGAAACCCACGGGAGCTCAAGTCCCAGCCCTAACATAGGCTGTGTTTAACTTTCTGTTCATAGATTCTGCCAGTGGGAGTAGGATTCCTTCAGTGATTGCAGGAGGGGGTTACCAGAGACCTGCTCCCACCTCAAGAGTCAATGATGCAAACAGCATGAAACCAAATGGTACTGAAGTGGCTGGCACTGAATTACAGTGTTGGAGGCTCTCTTTCCTCAGAAATCACTTCAGGGAACATGTGCCACAGAGGAGTCCCTATCCCCAGGCACCCCCAAGCTTCACAGCAACGCAGACGGGCAGGAGGCAGCGCTAATGTCACCATGTGCCAAAGCACATGGCACTGCTCCGAGCCTATGAAAGCCACCAGCATGGATCTGCTCTCCAAGGTCTCAGTAAGCATTTCTGCAAAGCATAAACTCCTTAAACCTCATGTTTCTGGAACTTAACTCTGCCATTTTAAAGCTGCTTAAATGTGATGTGAACACTAATAAAAAGACCATCCACCAGCTCTGCTGCTGCAAAACAGCTGGCTTTGAAGCCAGCTAATTCACTTAGTAGGAGCTCAGCCTTGCAGTGCTCTTGAGCAAGGACAGAGGGACTGCAGGAGCATCACTAACAGCAAAACTTATCTAGGTTGTTTCTATGTGCTGCTCAGGGCACTAACAAGCTAAACAAGGAGAAAAGCACTTCCCTGCTGCAAAGGCAATGTGAGCAGCCCAAATGCATGAGGTAACTCACACATGAGCTTTTCAAAGCAGTGGCTGTGACCATTTCTGGGGTTTGGGACATGATTGCCCCAAGGGAGCACACGGCTGCGTGACACACAGCCCTTCTCTGGGATTTACACTCTCTAGAATTCACTGAAGCTAAAGCTTTCATTACATTTTCACTGTGTTTCAGGCCTGGGTAATTTTATGGACATTAATAACACTTAGAGTTAAGTAAGATACGCCTATGAAAAGGTAATCAAATGTCATGCATGAATCAAGAAACCACTAGTGGTTCATTCAAAGAAGGCTGAGGAAATGGCAAAATAATTATCTTTGGAAGGAAAGAGGAGATGCACTTAAATATTAGCAGTTAACAATATGTACTTACATATAAAGAAACCTTACATCAGTAAATTAAATGTGCTGGTTCTTGGGGTGACAGGCACAGCTAGCTCAGGGGTGGGCTTCTTCAAGGGCTAAAATACCCTGTGTCCAGATTACAGGCCAGAAATGCATGAGGGGATGTATATGATCTAAATTAGGCATCTCCACCGTGGTGATGGAGGCATTCCTGTGCTAAGACAGCAGAGCATTAAATTCTGCAGCTACACAGTCTTGGGCTGAGAAGAGAAAACCACAGCAAGGAGGAGATTGGAGGCCAGGAGTGGGAAGGAGACACAGCTGATAGTGCTGAAGGCAAGGAGATCCTGCCAATCTTCTGCCACAGCCACCCTGTACCAGTGAAGGATGTGGGTGGTGACAGCAGCACTGCTCGCTCTCAGCCGGGAGCCTGTCTGCTCCTGCCCTGCAGTGGGGTCAGCAGGACGCTGTGGGACAAGGCATCTGCAGACACAGCCACTGAGCACCTTCTGGTTGCATGGGATGGGTGTACACTGTGCCCATCATGTGTTTTTTTTTTACTGAAGAGTTTTCTGAAAGGTTATGAAGCCTCCAGCACCATCAGAGCAACGCTGATCCTCTCAACAGAAATTGTCCAGCTCAACAGAAATAATGACCGAGGGTTTGTTTGTGGAGTGACCTCCACATCCTGGTGCCGCACTAAATCACCCTCCTGGTCGATGCTCAGCATGGAGAAAGCAGGCTAAGGATGTGGCTTACTGTAGTCAGGATGCACTTCTGCACCCCATGTGGTGACGCTGGGGTCTTTTTTAATTGCACATTTTCCTGCACTGCACTGGCCCCTTGGGATCCTGGGCTGGAAGTGGAAAGGAAAGAGATACCACAGCACTTGTCAGAAAAGTTTTCTGGATACAGACTTTGATCACAGGGAAGGAAGGGTAGGTTGGGACATTTATGGAGGAAGCGAATCCCCAAGAACCACCTTACTGCAGCATAAGGAACAGTCTTTTTTGCCTCTGAGCTCCACACAGATTGCCAAGGAAAAAGACCCAAAAAATAACTCCCAGAAAAAGCATAAACTCTGGCAAATTAAATGTAAGAGCATAATAAAGCAAATCAAAAAGATTTTAAGAAACAACTTACTAAAGCCTTTAAAACTAATAAAAGCTTTTTTCAAACACATCAAAAGGAGGAAGGCTGCCAGAGAGTCTGTAGAGCCAGAAGATGGCTGAGGCAAAAAGATAAGACTACAGCAGAAAAGTTAAATTAATTCTTGGCATGTGTACGAAACAGCTTAAGAAGGTTCCCACAGCAGAGCCTTGCTTTATGTGGGATGAGCCAGAGGAATGTCTCCAGCCTCAGCACCAGCCACGGAGGGCACAGAGACAGGGGCTGGTGGAGATGAGCAGAACAGGGGAGCTTTGGTCACTGCTCCTCGCTGCAAAGGGAGCACCAGTGCCAGGAAATCACAAGCTGGAAGAATCAGCTCATGCAGCCATAGCTGCTTCGCTCTCTCCACATATAACCAGGCAGAGGAGCTTGTTACCAGAAGGGCTCTGAGGGTGGTACAAAGCTGGATGGATTCCCTGGACTCTGAGATGAATGAATAGGAAGAAATGCACCATCAGCTTTAGGTGATGCACTGGCAATTCCATAGCTCTCCTGCCCGGGCTCTCCGTTAAAGGCAAGAGATGCAGGAGATCCCTCTGAGGGAGCGAGAAGTAGTCCCTAGAATGAGGGAAGGCTGAAGGTGGGCACCCAAATTATTGCTTAAAACCATCACCCTCGTTATTGCTTTAAGCCTGATCTTTGGGAAAATGTCCCAGTAATTAGAACTTACAGAGCAACTTATAGTTAAAGGATGACAGCGGAGAGGGAGAGAGTGGTGCTGCAAAATAGGTGTCTTTTGGGGGTTCAGAAAAATTTTGTTTGTGGATGCTAGAGAGGTCAAGGTCTGTGCCTACAACCACACTGGAAATGCTTGGTCATAATCCAGCCTGAACCACCAGTAGCTGGACAATGCATCGGTCCAAGTTCCTGGCTGTTTCCAGCACAAATTTAATGTGATTTGGTACCAAGCTTATTCTACATCACTCACATGGCTGTGAAGACAAATCACAGTAATTTCAGATGATGAAATTAGGACCAGGGTGTTTATCCTGAGCAACACTTTCTTGGCCTCACAGGGTGCCTCCCAGGAGAGCCTGCTGCAATGCTGTATTATTGAGGCTAATATTGTTTTCACGGAGGGAAAAAGAATGCAAATACAGGAGTGGTAGGAAAATTGGGGGTTGGAGGTGGAAATGTGTAACTTTATAGTTAGATTTCTTTTTTTTTTTTTTAAATCTAGACTGCTCTGAATGCTGCACAAGCCCCTTCCTCTCAACACCTTCTTGCCCCTCTGCATTTTCCAGCCTCCGTTTTTTCACCACTGAACCTTCCTGATGGATCAGGCTGCTAATCAGAGGCAAGTCCCAATCCATTTTTCAAACTGACAAAAATGGATTTAGCCTACCAGGGCACGTGGGGCCTCATGGATGAGAGGGTTCTGCACAGCCACCATGGTCCCCTGACACCTGCAAGACACCTGGCACCTCAGGGGGCTCTGTAGACAAAAACCCGGGAAGCCCAGGACCTGGAGGTTGATATTTTCTATATTTGAGCCCAATTGCCACATGCAACGCACAGGAAAATTTTGAAATTCCAGCAAAATAAAGAGCCTACAGATTATATGTTCACATATTTAGTTTGGAAAAAAAAAATTAAGTCTCACTTTCTTAATAATTTTGATTTCCTTGGTACAGGAAATGCGGGTTTTCAATCTGGCTATAGCAAGGGAAAATTTTCAGATGAATAGAAGATGGCTTTGCTCCTAGAAATGCTGGCATAATGACTGCAGCAAGATACCAAAGAACTTCAAGCTATTCAATTTATTCTAGTGACAAATAGCATGCCAATCAACTCCTAAGCATCGGAATACGTTAAAGAGACTTTTTTTTTTTAATTATACATTGCATTTTAATTTATCAAAGCCAGGGTAGTTTTTAGAGACAGAATGAAGCAAGACAAATGTATGCACTAGAAATAAGCCTCCTTTTTATACATACATACAGTGAAGGCAGTTAATCATTGGAACAATTTATCTGTATTGTGGATGATTCTCCATCACATGTTATCTTTTTAAGGCAAGAATAGAAAATTTTATTAAACTCTGCTCTGGTTCAACCAGAAGCTGTGAGTTTTAAGCAGAAATTTCTAAATAAGATTTTTTGTTCAATGTTATTATGCAAAACAGGCAAGATTATTGCGTTAGTGCCTACCAACCTTAACAGTCAAGATTGATTGTAATGAGAGAGGTTTTCCATTAAAAGAGATAATATTAAGGGCATTAAATTGTATTTCTTTGACCTACTCTGAAAATTTTTGCTTTGATATAGATATTCTTATTCTGTCAGTGTTTATTTAGATATTAAAAGGTACTAAAACTAATCATGGGACTTTTCGTTAACATGTATTTAATATAGCACAATAGACTTACTGAAGCACGTAAAATATCTGAAGCATATTAGAAGTTCAAAACCTTGTAAAACTATGGATTACTAACCCAGTGCTATGAACGCATTTGGGGATTTGACGGGATGTTGCAGGATATTAATTTCCACCCCCTCTCCATCACAGCAGCAGGGTGAAGGGAAAGCTCTTCCAGTCAGAGACAACATATTAGAGCCCAGTAATGAATTTCTGCTGGACTTGCTGAAGTCTGGATGTATGAAGGTCCTTCTCTGGTTCACACATGTCCTCCACTAATACAAACAACCGCTGA
The DNA here is from genome assembly GCA_013400915.1 of Pardalotus punctatus. NCBI lineage: Eukaryota > Metazoa > Chordata > Aves > Passeriformes > Pardalotidae > Pardalotus > Pardalotus punctatus. Next base: position 31,273 of record VZTX01014344.1, on the reverse strand, counting down.
TGAGAAAAAACACTGAACGTTGAGTCAAAACTAAAATAGGTAGAATAGTCAAGTATTAAATTAAACAGAGCTCTGGATCAAACTTTTCCACATTAGATTGAGCTCCAGCCCGTGCACACCACTCAACCTCTTTTAGACAACACAGACACAATCAGATCTGATTAATATTCCAGCTAAGGATCAGCTTTTAATTCCCTTAAACGAAATCCAGACACAAGGTGCCACATGTTCCTAGGCTTTGTGGATTCTTAAATATTTTTCTTCTTCCTGTACACGCTCGGGACACCCAATTACACACCACCCCAGACCAGGCAGATACACAAAGGTGGCTTTTGGCCAGGCGTGCTCCTATGCAGTGAGACATAGCAAGACTCTGCCTAGTTCTTGCTCAGCTAAGAGTTACTGCTATTTGAACTGGCCATGAAGAGCCCAAAATGACAACGAAAAATCAGTCATTGCCCACAGAAGCTAAACTTGAAGTGGACTCTGGTGCTCCCAGGTGTGCTTCTGCACCAGCCATGTTGTAACACCTTACGCCAATGCATGGCCACTACCTTGGTGACATAAAGTTGCCCAGCATGCAAGGGAAATACATATTTTTTCAACCAGTCAATCAACAGCTAGATTTCCCAATGCTTCAGTCCAGCTGTATCATATTCAAAACTTTTATACTATCTGTAAAGCAATTGAGCTGGCTGATGAAGAGCTCTCAATTTATGTTGTTTTCTTAATTTCCAAGCTCTTTCAGTAGTTTATATCTGTGCTGGACAAGGATGGAGGAGTTAAACCTGGACTAGTCCAGATCAGTAACTTCAGCATTTCACATCACCCTCACCCTAATGGTGGGGAGGGCTGCACACCCTCACCCACTGGTCTCGCTTCTTCTCAGCTGTCTTCATTAACAAGCACTTACATGCCACAGGGAATCAACAGTGGATATGTGCTTGTTTGAAACCCCACTAAATTAAATCAGAATGGAAGGAATGAAATAAGTTTATGAAAACATTGAACAGCACTGGACTTGGCCCTTAAGGTTTTCTGCATTTCTCTTCCCAGTTTGACAGAGAACTAGCTGTAGTTATTTCTTTGAATATAATTTTTTCACCTATTTTGTAATTATTTAATCCAAACCAAGTGTCCTTGGTTTGCTTTAGAGACAAGTACTACCTCACAATCAAAATATATCAGAGCTACTATTACCTTCCCAGATCAATGGCTGTCAAAAAGAAAAACAAATTTGTCTTGACTGGCCTAGGTTAAACCAATGTTTCTTGTCATCTTATCATCCTGGAAGTGTTTTTAAATTAGTTCATAATTTGTTCTAGTATCTTCCTCATGATAAAAGTGAAAATGACTGGTTTATAGTTACCCATGTCTCCCATCTTCGAGAAGAAAGATTACGCTTGTTGTGCTCCTTTTGCCAGGGCACAACCTTTCCTCTATGGACTGCTAAAGGTGGTTTAATTATCTACATACTCTTCAAAACTGACCCTTTGATATCAAGGGCACTGGAGACCCGTGGAAGCAGTTTCTGTATAAGCAATTTCACTGTCACCATCGGGTGCCACCACGAGCAAAGCCAGATCAGTGCCAGCAAGGACAGCGTGGCTTCGGGCTAAGGGTCTGCAAGTGTGGGCTCACCAGCAGTTGTTTACATGTGTTTGTCTGAAGTTAGGGGGAAAAAATAAGAAGGAAAAAGGAAAGAACGAGAGAAAATGAGTATTTTAATTTCCCAATAAAATCTATGCCACAGTATGAGTCATTGTTTGCTTTTTTACACTAGTTGGGAAAGTCCTTCTGGTTTTAATAACTAATACTGCTGAGTTCAATAAAAAGCGCCTAATTTAATTTAATCCAAATCCTGATTAATGCCAGCTTCCCCTGGAATTTTATCTTTGTTTTAATTTGAGTCACTATGTTAAGGGGGAAAAAAGACAGAAGGGGTAGAAGTCAATTAGTTCCTGTGCCTGTTTCTGGGCAAAACACTGGAAAATGGAAGATTGACAGGTATGGTCTGAAAGTCTATTTTTCCCCATTTCTTGGGCTGACTTTCCCCAAAGAATGTAATGTTTGCTTAGTCTTAAAAAAGGAAGCTTAACGGCTCGCAGCTCAGTTTGGAAAATAAAATATTCCAGGGCCAATTAGGATCAGATTTCTTTGCTGGAAGTATATTGCTTTTAATGTGTTAATATTCAAGAGATATGCTACTGTTTAATTGGACACAGAGAGCCCTTAAAGCTTGAGAGCTTAACATGAAAACAGCCAGCCTCAGTCATGGGCTCTGGAGTGGCTACAGAAGGAAATAATCTGGGATAAAACCTCTGATAAGAGGTTTTCATCCTTTCCCTACAATTGTCTGCACGTATGTTTATTCAGATTCATATCTTATACAAATAACCAGCGCTAACAGATTTTTTTAGGCTGGAAATTGAACATTCAAAAATCTAGAGTAGACGAGCTGCTGATACTGGAGTTCAACACCCTCTGTGGCTGCGGGGGTATTGGCTCTGCCCAGCATCACACAGGAATTCTGTGACAGCGCCAGGGTTAGGATCCAGTTCTCCCACATCCCTCACCAGTGCCTTAACTACAAGTAAACATTCCCTCTCTTTTGCAGTCCTCTATCTTATTCTGTGCAAGGAGTAAGCCAAGGTCCTGCCAAGCCAATAGTTTTTAATTACATGATCGCATACTCTTGTAATGCATATATACAAGGGAACTGAATTAAGGGTGCATGGGCCTGGGTATTTTCTAACTTTTGTATGACTGATTTCTGCAGCTTTACAGGGAAGGTTTTGGATATGTTGTCTATGATTACCTTTCATTACAGTAACAAGAGAAATAGAAATGAAATTATGCAAACATACGGGACTACTTGCAAAAGTCTGCAGCAAAACCTTAATTCAGAATCTTAAAGGAGCAACATCGACTAGCAAACAGAGCAACTGCTGGGAGCAGACAGCTGGAGCAGTAATTACATAACAGGCGCTTCACTACATATGGGCTTTAGGTGGTTTTTTCCCTTCTAAGTAGCCAGGGATGCTGGAAACTAGCAAGTCTGAGCTCTTTGTTGTGCTGGAAGCATTCAGCAGCACACTGGCATAGGCAGGTGCTGCATGCTCATTCCCATAGGTTACTTGAACATGAACTAATTTTTTTTTTTTGTTAGAGACCTGCAAAAGTATGAGCAAATGTCACAGAGAGAGAGGGGGAAACACTTCCCTGGATTTACTTGCTCCCGTATCATCCCACCCTCCTGAGTCACTGAGACAAAGGAAGGAGCACGGAAATCATCCCCTTTTCCATTTGGAGCCCCAGTTCCAGCCCTCATCCTCCCCCTGCTAACATGAACACAAATACAAGACCAGACAATATACACCAGAAAAGAAAAGGGTCAACAAAAATGGATGAAGGATTTAAAATTTCAGTAACTATCTTTTCAAGAAAAAAGTATTTGCAAAGGGAAAATTAAAACATGTCAGGAGAGAGCTATATACAGAGCTTTGAGCCCCCTTTTGTGCACAGATTAGTTAACCAAGCTCATTACTCAGAGGGGAATTCATGGGAGGGGGGCTATCACCACCTTTAGCCTGGGTACACAAACCCCAGAGTGAACCATCTTCACCCTGCACATCCCTAGAGTGACTCGGGCTTTCCTGCTCACACCAGCAATAATGGGAGAGGGAACCCAGGCACCACCCCTGTACCTTCTAGGAAATTCATTCCCCGTGGTTATTGGGTAACTCTTCTCTAATAAAAATTAACCAAACAAATGTAATAAAGAGTTTTATTCAGAATAGAGTCCAATTTACTAGTAATGGCAGCATTAAGGTTCTAAAAGGGTATTGAATTACAGAGCAGTAAAGCCACAGAAAACAGCCTCTAGTTCTAAAATAACTACAGGTGCCAAAATTAAGGAGGACCAAATTACCAGCCTGTTCCCAGTGTTGGTCTGCAAATACTCAACACAACATGAAAAATGAATAGCACATGATTGGCTTTATATTAAGAAAAAGTTGTTTGAATATATTAAATGTGTTTCATTGTGCAATTTCTATATTTCCTCTGTTCCCCAAACCAGAATTATTCTCCTAATGGATAGATTAATGAGATGACACTAGGAAGAGGGAGAAGGTCGTGTATAATCAGAGCACTTGTAGACAGTGTTTATAAAAGCTATTTAACAACACCAAGGATGAGTACACTGCACTTACAGCTAAATGCTTCTAGAAGGGGCTGAACACCTGCACAGCTCAGCATGCACAAAGGCTTTAAACCAAACCAAATCTGCCTTCGTGTGAAGGATGGCAATTCTGGATGATAGAGAATGAGATTTCCTGTCAACTGACCTCCCACCTCCTAGGCAAAGGGAAGTTGAGTCAGCCATTGGTAGCATCACCATTTAATTTGAAAGAGCTTATGTTCCCTGCCTGAAAATATAAAATTTGGATTCAATGTGCTAGCTGCCTGTGCAGCCATGTGAGGCAGTATAATGGCACATGAAAGAAAAGGTCAAATTTACTAAGTGTTGAGGAGGTGTCATCAAGAGTCCCATATTACTTCAAGATGTGTTTTCAGCAGCAGAGCCTGCACGAGCCCCTCTCACACAGAAATCTCTTCTACCCACTGGGATTTGGAGAATTCCTCCCAGCTTGGGTGGAAGTTGCTGATCTGCACAGGCTTGCGGAAGATCCATCTCTTTTTCCTGCTCCATCTTCCCCCAAAGTGCCACAAAATGCAACCAAACTGATGGGAACAAGCCTGTGGCAAACCCCTGTGCTTCTTTCTTTCCTGTTTGCAGAACTCTGCGTGTTACCTGTGGCAATTAAGCTTTTGCAGAGCAGTGATTGTATCCCACATCATCCGAGGAGCTGCTTTCACCTTCCTCAGCTTTCATTTTCTTCAACTTGAGTTATCAGTTTTCTCTCACCGGTGGTAGCGGCAAGGGATGGAGGAAGCACATTTTTACCTTTCTCCAGCCCCTGCAGAAATGCTCTTAACATTTTCAACCTGTTTGGTTCTTGACCCATTAGCACACTTCCCTGTCTCTGCATTTTCCATTGAGGAGCACAGGGCAGGTGGGAATTGCCTGCCCAGGCTCAGGAAGTCCAGCCGGCAGCACTGGCTCCGCACAGCATGACACCTCTTCATCCGGGCCGTCTTCCTCACTGCCATCCCCCCACTTCTTTCCAGATAAAACCTCCACTAGTACAACTGTCAACAGCAAGAACAGTGTGCTAAGGCAAGCACTGAGGCAAGCAGAGAAGCCATCAGGCTCTCTGCAGGGTAAACATGAGCTAAAATCCAGAGTCACATAAATCATGCGGATACATGCAGTTCTGAGGGGAGAGGAGGAAAAGGAGGGATTAATTTTTCTTGCACCAGTCCTGGAGGCCCCTTCCTGAGATCAGAGCAACTCATCCCAGGGCACCAGTGATGCACTGCCTGGTTTGGCCAAGGACAAGGAGCTGGTTAGGAAGACAACCCTGGCATATTTGTGCAGATATTTGCTCCTGCGCTCCTTCAGGACAGCTTTCAGCCTCATGACCAGTCAACACTGCTCTTCTGCAGCGGGAGAGCTGCAGCCAAAATGCAAAGCCCTTCTGCTTGACCCACCTCTTACAGAAGGTGGCTTTTGCTTCTCATTCAGACTGTACATCACAGGCCACTCCTCAGGGCAGACCTGCAGCCCCAGACCACAGTGCTGAGAGTCAGGAGAGATGAGGGGTTGACCTGAAGAGGTCTGGTTGAATCTTCACAGGACATGAGCCCCCTAAAGGTTTCACAGCAGGGCAGTTGCAACTACATGATTTTTAAGGTCCCTTCCAACCCAAATAATTCTATGATTCTATGATATATGGGCTAAATATCCCAACATATAAAGTATCTTATATGGCAGCAGCTCTTGTCATAGATTGCAGGACATGGAATGAGGAGATAGACATGGAAACAGGAGACAGACACAGGGTAGTACATCAGCACAGTTGTGACAATGGCACAGGACCAACTTGTGGGAGTCCCCACAAGAGCATGGCACAGGATGTGAAAATCTTGGGGTAAAGTATCAAGTATCAAGATTTAAAAGAACAAGCATTTTCATGCATTGAAGTGAAGCCAGCGTTTTCAGAAGACTAAATTCATTAATCATATTAGATGAAGCACCCAACTCAGAATATTCTCAGATTCTGTGAAATGTTCACTGAGAGCAGTAGAAACTGGGGTTGGCAGGGCATATCGAAGAACAACTCCCATGCCCAAGTTTCCAGTCAGTTAATGTGCATTGCATTATGCATTCTCAAGTTCAGCTTGAGAATTTTGCATTATTTGGGTGTTGAAGGAACTTTGAGCTTTGCACAAACAGTAACACAGATATTTTGGTATTAAACCCACTTTCAATTTTCTGATGATCTCTGTTTCGCAAAAAATAGCAGACAAACTAAAAATATAATTGCAGCAAGATGCTGAAACAGTGAATAGCAGTTATTTCTTGACTCAGTAGCCTCACATTTTATGTGCATATCTGAACTTAAAATCCATGAGTACTGTGTTAGTTTAACCTATTTTGCAAAGCTCAGGAGAAAAGATTAATTTAGCTCTCCTACAGGTCTCTCCAGTGGTTGAATATGTTTTGCTTCAACAAAGACATAGCAGGTAATCCAGGAAATTGCAAGAAAAAAAGACATTAAGGCAGTGCCATATGTGATGTTTCTGATACCTACAGAGATAAGGTGACTTACAAACTTTCCCATCATGAAACAGATATAGAAAGAAGGGCATTTTTTTGGTTATGTGGGAAGCAAACGACTGAAAGTAGTGTTCCTAAATGCTCTGAAACAGTAAAGGTGAAATATTTATTTTAAATTAGCAGTTTACTTGCACTTACTTTTTTTATCTCTTAATTTACATTGTTAGTACAAGACCAGAGAAGTTTTAAAAATCTTATTAAATAGAAGTTGAGAGCAGTTTTGTTCAAACCCAGTAATGTATTTGAATCCCAATATAAAAATCTGCATTACCTCCCTGCATGGACTTTTTGGACCACCAGTCAAACCAGCCCTGGTACTCATGCATCTGAGCTGTGCTGAAGGTATATAGAACATTTACTTTGAGAGACTTTCCAGAGCTCTTCTGCCCTTTTTGGGTTTTCCTACCTCTACCGGTAAGCTTAGAAAATTATTTTCATTTCCTCTATTTGTTTGAAACCAAAGCGTGTCCATTTACATTCATGATCATTTTGGTCAGACAGTGTGCATGTGGAAGTGCCACCCATCTTGTTTCAGGCACTTGGGACTTAAGAAATGGTTTATCCAGATGCCTGATGACAGACACCACAAGGCTCCCAATCCAGCCTCCCCCTGCTTCTCCCCACTGTGGCCTCCCCAGCCTGCACTAGGGCAACAACACAGGTGACAGTGGCAAGTGCTGAAAGAACAAGTCACAAGACTGGGAATGCTGATGTACCCAGCCCACTTTGAGAAGTACTGTCTGTCTGTACAAACAGCATGGCATAATTCCCAAAAACTGCTCCTGATAGGTGAGCAGGTGTACAAGAAACCATAGTCATCCTCCTATATAGCCAGACATTGAAAAAGTAGTATCCCACATCCCCAATTTCTTTCCAAGAAGTCAAGAGACTCCAAATTAGAGGACAGGGATAGAAGATGCTCAAAGTGCATATGGATAGCCCATTTTGAACAGTTTGGTGCTGGCACATAACCTGATTTTTTCCCTTGCTTTATGTAGATGCACATTGATATAGTAGGCAACCTTCAAATCCCCCTTCTGGGGACAGCCACATCCCAGGGAATAACTCCAGAGACTTTACAAGGGCAAAGCCTGGAGGGCTGCTGTGCCAAGTACTGTATCATGCCTGGAAAAATGATACAACAGACCAGCTCTTGGCAAAGACATGAAAGGCCCTCTAGCAAACACACTGACAAATGTTTCTCAGAGGCACCACTGGATACCTGAGCATTGGACATCACACAGAATAACAACCAGTTATTCAACCTTGGAGTCCTCACAATGAGTCCTGACACGGCTCATCCTTCTGTGCCACATCCCTGATGCCCACATTGAGGGACCTGGGAAGCCTTGCCACGGAGGCAAAGAAGGGAAGGCGTTTTGCAAATGTTATTTTATGTAAATATGATAAGTTTCCCCAGAGAGTACAGGAGGGGTAGAAAGCAGCTCACAGTACATTGATGCTGCAAACATACAGCAACTCGGAGGCACCAGATGTGCTCTGTGCATATCCAGATGCGCTCCTGTTTGAAGTCTCTAGTATTCCCCAGCTGCACTTGTGACTCATCAGCACACATACCAGAGTAGCCCCCAAGCCATGAAATCTCCATGGCACACTTGGGTGACACATGCTGGGGGATTTCTCAGGCACCTATGGAGTGGTGCTATCCTCCCAGGGAGCAGAGCACCCTTCCTGCTGCTGCACAAAGGCACCACATTTCTCATGAGACAGCATTTAAGGGCAAGAATAGTTCGCTTTATCCTATCAAGGTCAAAACCAAAAGGAGGGTATTACAATATGGAGAGTTATATAGAAATAGCAGAACGGATGCGCAGTTAATGACTGCCTGAAATTGAGATCCATGATTTGCTGTTAGTTGATTTCTTCCCCATGGTATCACCCAGTCATTCAGGTTGAGAATGGGTTGTAGCCAAAAATCCTTTGCCAGAGCATGCTCTGAAGAAATAACCTCTGTTTGGAATACTGCCTGTGAATATCTGCTCACTCAGTTCCAGTAAAACGCTGAAGGGAAGCGAATCTTCAAATAACTCCTGGTCTCTCCTACACGTTTTCCGGTTGCTCAGTTTGGAGATGGTAACTTATGAATTCCGCTATTTCTCTCCTCTTCCATCATCTGCTCAGGAGCCTACTCTCTGCTTGCTCTCAGTAACACTGATGTTCACACTTCTGTCCAGAAAGCCTGGTGTTCACATCTCCACGTGGAAGAGAAGAATTGCTTGTTTCAGCCCAAAAACTGTTGCAGTGTGTTTCTGTTTTTCCTGATTTACCTTTCCAGTTCAGACAACACTAATGCATTAAACTTCCCATCAATTCCCATAGGATTCAAGAAATAGTTACCCTCTAGCTACAAATACATCTTCAGCTGTGTGCTGAGGTCAGACACCAGGCTGGCAGAATAAACACTTGCATTAGGGAGGGGGAGCTGAACCTTGTCCACATACAGCAGGTACCCCAGCAGGGTTTTGGGATGGGTTTTGGGCTTCCATCCCATGCTTGGGCCAGCTGTGGAAGGTTAGCTGGAAGGTGATGCCTCCTGGCAAGGCAGGGAGTGAAGAACAAAAGCTAGGTGCCCACTGTCTTGGAGCAAGCTGTATTAGATAAGGCACCTATGCCTTTCATCCATTATGCCAATACTGAGCTTCTGGCAGGAGCCTGGGGGGATTTTACCATTTGGCCAAGCACAAAGCCAGAAGGACGGGGCAAACAGGAGGATGTGTGAGTGAGCAGCATCCCTGCTTGTCCCACAGCCTGCAGTGAGCCATCAGTCAAGACTTGCACCACATTTCCTAGTGGCAATTCTGCTGTTGAAATGCTCCTGACTCTGGAAGCCTTAGCACAAGTCTCACCATATGTTAATCTCACCACACAGATCTGAGTAGCATATAAACACCATCATCTTCACCACTGCTTGGCACATCATAAATACAACTGCTTGAAGCTGGCTGTTGGACACTCATCCAAGCAATGGTGCTGTAAATTCAGAGGGCAGGAGAGCCTGCACAGGAACAGCTCAGGAGAAAGCAGGAGACAGCTGTTTCATTTCTACTTCTTACAGGAAAATATTTCCATGAAGTGTAATGTTTGGAAAATGTCTAACAACCCAGTTCATGCTTTCTACAGATTATGTGGACTTAGCATTTCTGTTGTCTATACTGGGATAGATGAATAGAGAGATAAAAGGAGGCATGAAAATATAAGACAGTTGGAATGCAGGAGAATCTACAGAATGTGCGAAAAATGTAGGAAAAACTAAATAAAAGAGGAAAAGACAAATGAGATATTGTCAAGGCAGCCAGTGAAGCAGCAGGGTCCAGGTTCAGAGGTGGAATCATTAAACGACAAGTGAGGCAGCTCTTACGAAAAGCCTACATGATTTTTTAACCCTGGAATTCACTAGGGGGAGTGTGTGGTCAAGGGCGAATGCCAGAATAAATCTGTTTTCCAGAAGAAAAAGGGAATGTATTGGGAGTGCAGTCACCCTAGAACAGGGACTCAGGGAATGAGGTGGCTTCTGCACTGGCCACACCCAGGACATGTCACCCACCATCCGGGAAGGGAAGGTTGGAGCCATCCACTCCCCATGGCACCCAGCAGTGGCTACGGGAGAGCAGGTTCACTCACTTCCAAAGTCAGGACCAAATACCATGGCCCTGTAAATGGGAAGGAAAAAATACCACAGAGACAAACCTGGTGCATTTGCTTGTGTTTTATCTGGGGAAGACTTTTAAACCTTCCTCCCTTTCCTTCTCCCGCTTGTCACAAAAATCTGGGATCCTGATCCAGAAAAGCCAGTACCAACACAGCAGTTACAGTCCTTCCATGTCCCATGTGCAAGCGAGCAGCACTAACTCTGCGCCACCCGCTGCTCTTCTCTGCTGCAAAGGGGAATGGGAAGATACAGATCCCCATGGAGACCTGTGCTGAAAGTGGGCCCAGCAAGGAAGCACAAATATCAGGCAGAAAAAGGAATTGCCTCAAAGCAAGGCCACAACACAAAAGGCCTTCCTACTGCTCCTGATGGAAAATAGGAAGGGAAAGTAAAGGACTAGGACAGTCTGAGATGGATTTCCAAAGTGTGCATGCTCATACAGAGCAGCCTGCGCATATGCAACAAACCTAATCCTAAACCTCTGCAGATATACCAAGACACATGCACCAACTCCTCCCTGAGATCCTGCATTTCATTCAAGTGCACTGAAAGCAGTTGCATCACACATGTACAGTTGCCCATCCAAAACTCCCTGAGTGTCCAATCCCTTGCTCATAAAAGTATCAGTGATTTCCAGGCAAGGAACAACTCAAGGCTCCTATGCATGGGGCATATCCTACATTTCCAGACATTTGGCAGCCCCTCAGGATTCCTGCATCTGTGGACACATCTGGGCTTCCCAGACACGGGGCAGTGAAGAGTTTCTGTGCACGCACAGCAGCATGCAAGGCCAGGAGACACATGAATCCCCCCAGTCTGGCTAGACAGTGACAGACAAGAGAACACATCTGGGGAAACCTGGACAGTTGGTCATGTGAAGAGCAGACTAGTCCAGGAGATGCAGCCAGCAGAGGAAGCTGGTGGCATCAGAGGTGAAAGACAGGAACAGCAGCTTTGGTCCTTTTCCTCACGCCTCCCTGAGAGCAAACTGGCACTTGCACCTCTTGGGGACAGGAATGCAAAATTTGTGCTGCTTCTGGACTGTCCTGTCCTCAGAAAGAGAAACACGAGGCATGGAGCCCAGTCCCTGTGGGTCTGCCAGAAATAACACAAACCTAACGTCTCACACCAGCTGGCGAAGAGGACTAATCTGGCTTCAGGAACTGCTTGAAAGAGAGCCAAGCCTCCCATCCAGTTCTCATGGCCCCCTCCACCTCCCTCCAGACCCAGTTCCTTTTCTGGCATGATGGTATCCTCAGTGCTCAGCTGACAGCAAGCTGCTCCTCGCTAACCGCTCTGGCGACCCACCCTGCCGCGTATCCCTTGGTGGAACTCCGTGCTTTTTCCATCCTGGACATGGAACAACAGGCCCTGGCTCTATGGTGGCCAGACCAGAGGGTGGTGGGGCAGCGGACATGGCAGGAAATCTCATCTGTCTCTCCACCCTGGTCCCTGCCATTGTTGCTCAACCTCTTCCCTTGAATTAGGCATCTCGAGATTCCCTGCTCATGAACCTGCATTTCTCTCCCTTCTATCAACAGCCTGTGTCTCTTTTGAATCTCCAGCTCCAAGGTCTGCACCCCTGTGTAGAAGAAGAGCTTGGTCATATTTTTAAATAATCTTTTAAAGTATAATTATTTTTAAAATGCAGTACAATGACCAAAGCAGATGCATTAGCAACATAATAACTAGATCTGTCTATATTTACAATGAGGGTGCTGAGACAATAGCACAGATTGCCCAGAGAAGTTGTGGATGCCCCATCCCTGAAAGTGTTAAGGACCAGGTCTGGGCTCTGAGAAACCTGACTTAGTGGAAGGTGTCCCTGCCCATGACAGGTGGATTGGACAAGACAACCTTTAAAAGGTCCCTTCCAACCTAAATCATTCCATGATTCTATGATTCTTGATTCATTTCCACCAGCAGCTTGCAAGATAATGAAAAAGAGTGATGTTGACAGTCACATAACTAATTGCAACTAATCCAGCCCTTTTTCAGTGATACTGCATAGCCCAAACCAACAGCTGTGAAGCACAGTTTAATTCAGATGCTGGTGTAAAGGGTTTATTTCAACAATAGCCATCACATACACCTTGACTCTGTTCCGGCCATCATGTCCCTCCCTGTAGCACTGCCTCACTGTGGTTCCTTCATTAGAAAAGCAGGGTTAAAGATATGTAAGAAAGCATTTTTTTTTCTTGAGTTAGTGCAAAAGAAGGAGCCTGGCACACTCAGGAGACTGTGTGTAAATGAGTCCAAAGGCTATGTGTTTCAGAAAGACAAGATAAGTCCAAAAATTAATTTTAGAAGGGTGAGACCCTGATGGAAAGATACGCTGCGTTACAAGTGGACAGAGCTGGGCAGAGCTAAACTCAAAACATTCCAAGCCTGATTTGGTCTGCAAGGTTCCTATCTCCTTCTGTCGCACATTATTAAACATAGATCAGAAACAGGATCTGGGACTACAGAACACACTGAACTCTGGACATCAGAAGACACCTGTCCTATAAATAGGAATCACTTACCAATTCAGAGCAACACACACATGTTTTGGCAACCTCTCAGCCAATAAAAGCAGAAGCCACAATTTCAGAATTATCCAAGTGCTATTATTTTAAATGTGAAACAATGGTTTACGTCATCATGACTTAACTCCTCATTTCCCAAATTCTCATCATACATGACTGCACTGAATCACACCAAAAGTTAACCCTTCCCAAAATTAGTCTATTGCCAATTTGGGAAATTGCTTTTTTTTTTCCCTTTTTTTTTTTTTTTTAAATGAATAGAGCAAGAAAAGCAACAAAAAGCAGAACTTTAGGTTTAGAGCTGTTGATTTCGTGCTTTCGATTTCTTCAGTAGATTTTTGCCTGTATCCCAACACCCCAGGATTTCAACTTCAAAACTTCAAAGTTGATTCAGTCACTTAGACCACAGACTTCGCATGGCAAAATGCTCAGAAACACCAGTTTGGGATTTTGAACAGAGCTGCAATGCTGGGCTCCAATTTGTTGACAATTGAGTTTCTAGGAAAAATTAACAGGAACACGTGCAAGGGTCTGTATAAGGGAACAATGTGAAGCACCGCTTCCAAACAGGTGCAGCCGATTATCTGAGGCTACTCTGTGCAGGAAAAGAAATGCTGTTTTCTTCGCAAATTTTAAGAGCACTAAAAACTTCCAGATAATGGGAAGTCCCTGAAGCCTTTAGAAAGTGTTTTCTCATACTCCATACCTGGTATGACAGCTGCTTCTTTGCAGCTATGGGGAGTTGTGGTTTTCCATTTGTGAAAATTCAAGTGAAATCTATCATTTTTTGGAAAGAGCATAAGTTCTGGTGTTCTCAAATATCTTTACAGGTTGAATATTTGGAAAGGATCCAAGACTCCAATCAGAATCTGAATATGTGGAAATATTTAACTCTCTAAGAAACAGTATATAAAATAAGCTGTTTCTCTGCTTGATGACTATTTCAGGATTGACTAATTACTTGTCATGATGCCAAACACCACAGAGATGGCTCAAGAGGATAATTTCTGAAACTTGAATTTGTAACATTCTATCAAAGGAAGATGATTTCTGTGTCAAAACCCTGTATCTGGAAATTTATATACAGCAAGATCATAAATGAACTTTTGGACACCCAAGTTTAGAAGTCAAGTTATTCAATGAAATATCTGCTAAATCTTTTTTGGGGAGGTGAAATGAGCAAGCTTTAAAATAAAGCAGGAAAATAAAGACTACTATATCAAACACAGGCTCCTCTTGGGAAAGCACTCACATTTCAAATTGTTGGTCTCTGGATCTTGTTTCAAGGAAGGATTTGGTGGCAGGGCGCAAAGACTCCCTGCTGTCCTGTTCAGCACATCAGTTCCTCCCTGAGGGTGGTTATGGCAAGGAGATGTAGCTGAGGTTTCCTAAATTCAGTCACCTCTGTCCAAAAACCCTGACCTAAACTCAATTGTTCTTCTCACACCAATGATCACCACATAAAGGCCAGGCAGATTCTGGCATAGGCAGGGGCTAAATTCACCTCCTCTTTTAATGGGAAGAGAACCACAGCCCATAGCCCAAGCTCAGCTTTGCTTCCAGCCGAGTGAAAGGACCCTTTCAGTTTGGTTTCAGGAGCATTTAATTCCTGCCATCACCTATTCTCTGGGAGGAACAACACTCACATTGCACATTTATACAGGTTATAAGGATAGAAAGGACCATTCTCAGCATTATAAATCTGCACATTATTACTCCAAGGTTGCCTGCATTAGGCTCTAAATCATAGCTTCCTTTTTTCCCTTTCTTCTTTAATATTTCAAGATATTTCCCCTGAACTTTCTCTTCCCCTTGTTGGTACTTGCATGTTACGATTAAGGTACCTTTTAATTTTTCTTAAGTAGATGAATCTTACTGAAATCTTATCTATACCACCCTGTTTCCAGGATTTGGTCACATATACTGCTCTTTTCTGAATCTTTCCCAATCATATAGCATTTTGGCTAAAATGGGTATGAGAATTATACATGGTGCCCATCACTGCTTCCCAATACCACTTCCAATGTCAGAGCATCCCATTGACCCTTCGAGGGCTCTGGGTGCATATGTCCTCCCATCTGCTGCTGGTCTGATTAGCACCACGGGAGGGAGAATGAGAAGGATTTTGGAAGAGGAAAAGCTGCAAGAGCCAAGCAGAAGGGCACAAGGCTGCGATGAGGGCAGATAACCATCAGAACAGGCTGAGCTCCAGCACGGTGGTGTGTGGGAGAGGGAGAGAAGGAGCAGCATGAGCAGTTATGAGACCACGAGGAAGACACAGCTGTGAAGCACAGCCCTGCAGAAAGGCATGAGAGGGATCAGCAGGGGAGACACACATGGAGTTTGGTTTTGGCCAGCCTGAGAAGAGCAGGCAGCCATCCACCGTGGAGCTTATGCGGGATGTGCAAAGCTGGCTGGCAGAGGGAGGAAAGAAGTCCCCTCTGTGGCATTCCCCACCTCAGATGGGTGAGCTGGGTCCAGACCAATACTGTAACCATAATCCTGAGGAAAGGAGAATGGAGAGCACAGTCTCACATTTACACAGCAAAGGGGCAGGCTGAAGGTACTGAATCCAGCCTGGAAAGGAGACATTTGCAACAGGGGTTTGAGTAACCCGTTCTAGTGGAAGATATCCCTGCCCATGGCAAGGGGGTTGGAACTAGGTAACCTTTAAGGCCTCTTCCAACTCAAACTATCCTATGATTGTATGTGGAACACCATCAATCATTAGCAGCTCTAGAACTTCATTCCTATATGGCAGCCTTGCAAGGCACAGAAAGCAGCTGCAGCAAATCCTGCCACCAAACAACAAAGTCTCCTCTTCCTTCTTCCACATTCACATGCTGAGGGGCTCACAGACTGGCAGTGTGCCTGCCTGGCAGGCAAGGTACACAGCACCCCAGGTGGCCTTCTGGGGGTGCAGCCTCCCTGCCCACCCAGCTCACCCCAAGCAGAATCTCCCCTTGTATGCTCCCGGTCACCTTCCTTGCAGACTTGTTGCTTGTCACCTCAGCATTGCCGGCAGAGCATCTCACTCCATGCCAGCAGCATGAACAAAGTGTCCCAAGCCTGCCTGGCTCTTTGGGACAGCCTTTCCACACCAGTTTGAGGCCCCATATCTACCCAAACCCTCATGTCATGCCAGTAGGCTCAGACAGCAAGCCCTGGTGGCATAACCACCTAAATTAGGTGCATAAATTTAGGTGCATAAATTTAGGGGTATAGCCACCTAAATGCAAAGCCTCCACAGCTACACACTTTTTCTGTTCTATGTGTACACCCCTATGGTTACAGTCTACTACTGATCCAAGGACCATCACTGTTCCCAGGTTTCTATTCCACGTAGTAGGTAATACATAATGGTTTAGACCCGTAGTTTGCTGTGTTGGGAAGCACCTAGAAACTGCAATACAACATCAAAATATTTCCAGAAGGACCTTCTGCAGTTGGTATGACTGCTACTTTGTCAGACATCTAAGCAATTTCTTGGCCTGTGCCCCACCACCTCTCCGAAAAAACCTTCAAACAAATCCCAGAGCTGAATCAGTTTCCTCCATTTAGAGGCTCCACTAAGATTTTTCCTAGGATTCCCATTTTCTCTCCTTCTTTTTCTTTACAAATATATAAATAGTCACATCGTCATATGAGACAAGTAGAGACTGACTCTTACGGGTAAAAAACAGATGTTTCCCAATCTTCCCTAACAAAGTAATATTTTATATATGGCTCTTCAATGGATTTATAGCCAATGAAGGGATGTTACTACATTAGCTCATGGAGGGGGTGGGTGATAAAAACTGGAAAGGAAGAGCCAGACAAGGAAAAAAGAAGCTATCCAGAGCGCTGCAATTGGAGAAGCATGACAAATGGGCAGCACAGTTTTAGAGGGCTTTGACAGCAAGGCAGATTGCCTGGCTGGGAGTGATTGTCCACAGCTGGAGCATCGCAGAGACCATCTGGTATTTCTTAAACATGCTTTCCCCAGGTGATCCAATTCTTGGAGTGCCCCAGCAAAGAGAAGAAAAAAAGGCCTGCGAGTCTCAGTCCCATTTCCAGAGTTCCCCTAATTAGTTAATAAAATTATATTTGAACCGGTTTCAGTTTCTCCCACAAAACCTTTGCTTTTGCCACCTTTTCATCAGAGGGGAAAAAAAAAGAAAATTTAAACTCATGGAGGTTTTCTTTTCTTTAAGAAAGTCAATGATTGTGTCTCTTGGCACAGCAATCCAATATAAAACTTAATGAAGTAAAGAGAGATCCAAAATTTCTTTTGAACACCTTGTAACCTCACTTTTCCCCCACCACTTTTAACTGCACAAAGCATGCATATCCAGAGGTTCTCACGTTACTCTCCCACCCCCGTGTATCCATCCCCAGTACGAGCCTCTGAACAAGCAGAGCATGGACTGCATGGGGGACTCCAGGACTCAAGGGACTCTTATTTACAGGATTTTGATGCTTTTCTTAACTTGGAAAAAGTGTTAAAGAGTTTAATTAACTGTGCGTGCCACACAATCCTGTCCCCACAACAAGGAGGGCTGGCAGAGGAGCAGCACAACATTTGCTGCTGTCCTTGTGTTCCCCATAAGACAGCCCCTTCCAGAGCCAGGAGCACTGGGGACCAGCTAATGAAGAAAAGAGCAAGAGAAAGCGGTAAATAATAAATGAACAGACAGATGGAAAAAGGGTTAGAGTGAGCAACTGGAGAAGAAGCCTTGGGAACCAAACCGCGTTCCCACCAGCAGGCAGTGCCCCCACCGAGCAATGTGGGGCAGGAGCCAGGGTCCAGCCACAGGGATTATCCCCGCCACTCCCCGCCAAGCCAGGCTCACCAGACGCGCCTTTTCCCTCTCCTCCCTCTCTTCTCCAGGAGTTAGCCCAGCCACAAAGCTTGGGTCTGTCACATGTATCCCGCACGCCACAGTCGCACATCCCTGCTCCCCTGGCTGCCAGCTCCTCAGCAGCATGTAAATACCATTCCAGGTATTTTTTGCAGGGAGAAAACACATAGGGATGGTGGCTGGAGGGCTGAAACTGGCAGTACTCCTCCAACTGCAGCAACATTTGTTGCTATGTCACAATTTGCTAGAAAAGTTTTAAAAAATGCTGAGAACTCACCAGGCACAGAGTTTCCTGCTCTGTCCACATAGGCATCTACCTTCTCCAAGTCTGTATTTGAGAAAAGATAGTGGGACCATAATCCCAGTTAAAAATGCATACACAAGGTTCTTCAACATCTCCAGGCTGAAAAAAAAAATCTAATTACGTTATGGGGAAGAAAATACTGGACAAAAGAAACCAAAGAGACATTTAAGTGGATATTGGTTGGGGTTTTTTTGTTTTGTTTTTAGGTGGTTTAGATGGCTAAAATTAGCATATTTCACCACCATGCTGGAAGGGGATTTTGGCAGGAAACCCATCCTTATGCAGTGATATAGATAGCAAGAATAGAAGATAATATAACCCATGATTATAAAGCTAAAGAAATAGCAACCAACTGCAAATTACAAAGCATAGAAAATTAATACAGTATTTAAAAAGCATGGTGGAAAAATCCATGCCTTGTTGAGTTATGAGTGAGTGGGAATTTAAATATAGAGGAAAGAAGGGAAATGAAGAGAGATAGTTGTGTTATTTTGTGCACATGGTAAAATTATCAATGTAACTACAAAAATATAAATATAGGCACTCTGTATTTCTGGAAAAAAAATATGATGATGAACTCATCATAAGATGATTATATACGTCACCATACACTAATGACCAAGACATGTATTAGATAACATCTGCTTTAGATAAACACTGTTAAATCATCCACCCTGGATAATTTGCACCTCCAAGTGTGCTAGAGGAGATCTCTGACCTGTTCATGCTAATTTTTAATAAATCTTGGAATGCCAAGTAACTCTAGAAGGGTAGGTGAGCCCTAACCCCATGCTGGCGCTTCAGCAGGACTTGCTTACCTAGGGACCAGCAGCCAGTCAGGATGACAGCAGAACTTGACAGAGTAATTAAAAGACAATATGAGAATCTACCAATAATTCATTATATTCATGTTTCATCAAATTACCAGCCAGCATATGTTGTACAGAATCAAGTCCTGTCTAGCTGGTGTTACAGCTTGATTTAAGAACTTGCATTAATAGAAGTAATTCGGCATAAGTAGATGGACAGAAGTGGCTAGTGAGACAAAAACCTATCCATTGCTTGTTTCCCATCCCACAGGATGCACTGTTTTTACCAATCATTCAGATAAATACAAGATCCTTAGAGGCAGCTTACAGATAGCACAAATGAGGGTTAGTAAATAATGAACAAAACAGCCTTAATTTATCCTGTGATCCAATTTGTATGGCTAAATGGCCACCATCCAACCAAGCGTGCTTTAATTCAGCCAAGCACAAGATAATACACGTACGGGAAAACAATATAGGGCTTGTATCTCCGGGGTGGAAAAGTCTGTCCTGCATGGCCACAGGGTGAAGGAGGAGGTATGACAGGACTTTGGCAAAGTGAAGCTTGAGGAGCCAAATCTATTCAGCTTTTGCAAGAGAAAAATCCACAAGGTTTGCCTGCTGCACGTAGGCATTACATTAATGTGGGAGGAGAGGGGGTTTCTAACCTGGTGGCAAGAGGCAAAGCAAACTCCAGGGGTTGAAAGTCCGAATTAAGCACGGTGCTGACAAAGAGGAAAAGTAACATCAGCACAGATGAGGATGAGAAACATCACACAAGAAGCTCTGGATGATCTTGGGGCCCAGCATAAAAGCAGGGGGTGAAACTTGGTAGTACAAAAGGCAGGTATGAAAACCTCTGTGTAACATAAGACTGGAAGGAACCCAGACACTGGCACACTGGGGGTCTGCTTTAGGCTACAAAATCAGGGAGATCGGAAGCACAGGCTTATTGGGATCATCTGAAACACAGAACCTGCTGGTAATTAGGGACCTTTAACTCTACCACACATTTGCTGGGAAAGGAAGACATCAGANAAAAAAAAAAAAAAGAGAAAGAAGCAACAGGAACAAACCTAGGAAAGAGTCTCCTTGAGGTTTTATTCTCATCAACAGAGAAAAACTGGGAAAAGACATGAAGGTGGAAAGCACCACAGGTGGGGAAGCCCGAAATGAGTGTTTGTCCTTGTTTGAAAAAAACGGGAAATAGTGGCAGAATAAAAACAGTGCTTCATAAGGACAGAGGCTTCAGTAATCTGAGAGGGTTGGCAAGTGAGGTTTTGCTCCAAATGAAAAGGGAGTTTGGGAAAGACAGTGTTTTGTAAACACACAGCAAGATAAGGGAACAGATGTAAATTATCTTAGCGCAGGGGTACAATTAGGGTAATTCACAGACTCCTCCATGGCTCACAGCACGCAAAGGAGAAATGGCAGCTCCATCAGGCTGATGTGGATGAGCACAAAGGAACAGCACCAGGAGAGAGGGACAGAGCGAAAGAGCCGAGTGCTCCACAGAAAGTGCTCACAGCAGTGATCGTCAACGGTAACCAGGAGACATTTGATAACTCCATTGGTGGGAAGAGACAGACCAAAGAGTTCAGCACCTCCTGAGGAGGGAGAAAAGGTTAATAGATTGGTTTATGACACTGAACATGCCACAAGCCCTTCCAAAGCTGTTAGTACGTGTCAGCCCTCCCCCTCTTCCACCAAAATCTGTTTTCTGTTAGGTTTATGTGTTTTCTTTATTCTCTACACAGCACCCAGAACTGGCTGGTTCTGGTAATGACATTACATATTATAATGTATATATAACTGCTAATTTTAAGATTCACAATTTATGAAACATCTTCTCTTGTGAGGCTAGTTAAATTGGACAGTGAATTGAATTTAATAAATGCTGAACACGTCACAAGAAGCCATATTTCTCACAGTTACGAAAACAATAACCAAATCAGATAATGAGAAAGCCAAAGTGTGGTTTAACAGACTAGAGGGTGTCACCTGAAAAAGAGATTCACCTTCATGACCTCTCTCACACACACACACATGCTGTCAGCACAAAACGAGTTGTAAAACTACTAATTAGGGTAAGAGAAGGCAGGGGATCCCAGGGGTTTGGCTCACAGCTGTCTCAGGAAGCAAAGAAGTATAAATTGGGACAGAATTTCACAATAATCCACAACACACAGAGTTAAAGCAGGAATGTTTAATGCTTTTGTTGGTTCAGACTTCATGAAAAAAAGGATAACATTAGGACCACAAAGTTAATGCAATTAAAAGAATAGGAGTAGAAGGGTAATGCATAGAAGCACCTTAGCAGAATGAAAACTACGGAAGTCTGACATTTTAAAATAGGTGGAGGTCCGTCAGCAACTATCTGCAGGAATTTCTGGAAGACAAATGAGGTTTCAAAAGACCAGAAAAGAGCAAATATAGTGGCTGTGTTCAACAGGTTGAAAAATCGAGGAAATGGCAGGCCAGCCAACATAACCTCAATTCCTGGAAAAATTTTGAAAGAAATCATCAAACAATCCATCTGCAAGGAAGGGCTGGAAGCAATAGCCCTGCCATGTGAAGGCAACCTGACTTCTCTTTGAGAGAGCAACAAGGTCTCGTACGTGAGATAGAGGCAACAGATGTTCTGTACCTTTACTTTCTCAAGGCTTTACCTCCAGTTTTGTGTAACATTTTAATTAGAAAATTAGGGAAATAGAGTCTAGATGAAATTCCTTGTGGGAAATGCACAGCTGCTTGGGAAACGTTACACAAAATTGCAGGCCTGAACAAGCAATATTGTAGCAAAAATTCCATGATTATATAGACAGGAGTGTCACGCACCACGTACATGAAATAACCCTGCTGCTTTTCTCAGTCAAGAAAGGCCTCAGCTACAATACTGGTCTCATTTTGAGGCAATGCACTTAAAAAACATCCCAGACCCAGGGGAAGAGAGCCCAAGGGACCCCAACAACACACAGAGCCACAAAAAATTGTAGAGGGCTGAAAGGGACCTCAAGAGGCAGAATCAACTATGCATGTGTCATTCAACTTGAAAATAAAATGGACATGAGAAAAGAGCAAATGAAAGGCAGTTGTTCAGCACAGAGAAAAAAAGTCTTCAGGGAAACATGATAACAAGCCTCAAATATGCAAACGATTTCTGCAAAAAGAAAAGGAGAGCCGTAAGCTGCTCTCCATGTCCATGGGGAGCGGACATGCTATCGTGGGCTTAAACTGAAGCAAGAGATCTTAAAAATACCAATAACTATATAGCTTATTACGCCCCGGAGCTGACTGCTGAAGGAGGGTACATCCTTACCATCATAGAAGGTTTTAAAACAAGGATAAAGCCACATCGTCTGAATCAGTCAACAGTGATGTCCCCACAAGCTGGGCAAAACTGGTGCCTGACTGGTGAGCCCTAGCAGCCTGCAGGCTTTACATGGACATGCCCAGGAACACAATATATTTCAGCTACAGCAAACATCCTCAGAAGGTCCTGTAGCAAAAACAAACATCCACTTTGTTTCAGAATGAGCTCATATAAACAACTGATAGTGGCACAAAAACAGTCAGTTACCAGAGATTGTTTTCCAGGATTTGTTCTTCCCAGTGCTATTCCATTGGTTCTGAACCCCAGATCTCAGAAGGGACCTGCAATCTATCCTCAGAAGGTTAGCACCTCTGCTGGTCATTAGCTATGGGCTCAGTACAGATACTGTTTTAATGACATTACAGTTTTCCTGGTCCCTTCCTCCCAGGAAAGCCTCCAGTGTTTCACAGCAGTTCTCTCCCCATCTTTCCCATAGGAGCTGATGACATTATTGTCTTCCCTTTGCTGACAGGACTTCTCCACCAGAAACCCATTTGGGCTAAACAAGGAGGCAATTTCTGGGAAACTATTTTCGCTGTGTTTTTAGTTTTGAATGCTATTTTTTCTTCTTCAAAAGGTTTAAGTCCGTCCCCCCCCCCAGAGTTTGACTGATTTTCCAAGTGTACCAGCTGGTCACACAAAAGATTTTGCCCCTCCACATATGCCTTTCCTCAAGCAGGGATCAGGTGCAGATTTGCCATGGAAAAGGCTAGAAGATACCCTCTTGAGGTCCTTTCCAGATCTATTTTGTACAATGCTGTGGGTAACGTGTACAACGTAAGGGACTGTGATGGACACAGGGGCAGAGAGCTTGATCCAAAAGACACTCCCAGGCCCGTTCCATATCCCCAGGGAGCATTCTCCTTGAAGGAAATCTGGAGAGCCAGCATGCCGTGCACCCCACCTATGGTACGTATCCCTGCTGTGCAGACCACAGGACATTTGGGTTGCTGATCCCAAACAAGACGTCAAAAAGGGAAGGAAGCTGTACTTACATTTGCAACAACCCTGGCAGGTACCATCTCACAAGGTGGCTCACCTTCCAGTCCCATGGAGTTAGGTGTAGCTGGGAATTAAACTCATCTGAGGAAAATTTCAGCAAAAATAACCAGAGTAGCCCTACTGCGCGGCAGCACAGGCACCAAAAGCATACCCAGGCCCATGCCCTGCCTCCTACACACACCCTCCTGCGAGGGCAGCCTCTGAGCCATGGCTCTTTCCAGATCCAGCACTTCATGGGATGAGCCTCAGGCCCTGCAAACACGTCCTGCTCAAGGACCATTGTCTCCCAGAGCCACAGTATTCCACAGGAATCACCAAACCACCAGGGGAGGTTCACAAGTGCAGGAAACACACATGCCACAGGTGCTTGACCTGAGCCGTGTTATTCCCTTTCAAAGAACAAGTACAACTGAGATTCTTACTGTCTTTGGGGAGAAGCAAAAAACCTCTTTCTGTGGGACAGTATCTTTCTTGCAAGCTCTTCATGCAGACACACTGCCCTCATTTCTGCTCTGTGCCTCCCACACGTAAGTGTTCTGCAGTAGCCACACAAATGCTCAGCTCCCCTACAATGCTTTGTTCCACTTATCCCACATTACACATCCCACTTGTGAAAAGTGGGTGTGCACTCTGTCACCACCACCTCATACCCCCAAAACACTTGCCTTGGACAAAGAGGGTCTCTGCGTGGCTGTTAAGATCTCCAAAAGCAGCCCCTTTTCAAGGAAAAATCTCACTGAGAACTCATAGCTCTCAACTTAAGCTATCTAATCACCTTAATGAGGTAGTAGGATGCCAGTGTAAAACACCTGATTGTAGCATTGGACATAGACAGCGAAATGCACTCTTCAGCAGCTCTCAGCTCTGCTCCTAGCAGTTCCACCTGCATTTAACCCCTCCAAGCCTCTCCCAGTGCAGTGGGGAGAGACACTGCTAACACCCTCAGCAGAGGGTCAACTGGGATCATTATGTGCCCTATGAGGAGGGTCTGCCCCCTTAATCACTGCTTTTAGAGGCTGTGTTTTATGATATTACAGGATGGAGGGCTCCCAACACATGTTTCAGTCTCCTCAGTGGCTTTTCAGTGCAGACATGGTGTGACAGGACAGACTGGAGAGCCCTCATCATTAGTCTCTTGATGCAGTGAATTAACCTGTGCTGCAGTTTCAGGCAGAAGGTAGAGCAGAAAGAAGTTTCTCCATAGTTCAGAATGAGCAGGAAGGCACTATTTCGTTTCCTCTGGATGGGAAATCCTAGCAAGAATTTTATAGTGCGTACTTGTTTCTTGGGAAGCTCAGTTACACTTCACACTTCACATGAATACGGGAGGGGACAGTTTTTCACATATTAACCTGAACATTTCCCCCTTCCACAGGCTTAACAGGCTTTACTTAAGAACAGTGCAGAAACCTGTGGATGTATAAATGCAGTACACTACCCCAGCCAAAAGTGGCACCACAGGAATTTGGATTTAGTCTGTTGAAGCTTTGCCTGCTGCTGCCCCACTCCCAACCAGTTCACTCCCTAAAATCTGCATGCACGCTGTGTCTCCGCTGCCCGAGGCAGTTCCTCACACCTCACCTGCTGCCAGCCCAATGTTGTGCATTCCGGCCCTCCCCCCCGCCACCTCCGCCCGTTTCCATTTCTCCAAAATGACCTTCCTGTCGCCTGAATATTTCTCCTGAGGGCTGCAAAGGATGGGAGCCTGCTGCGACGATGGCAACTTCTACTTCAGCTGATACAAAACATGAAAGGAATCACTGCTTGCTCTTTGAAGGAGCAAAGAAGTGTTTGTAGGGAAAGATTCCTTCTCCTCCCCTATCCCGAGGCGGGCTGAGCTCAGGGAGCTGGTTCCCACAAGAGAGCATGCAGAGCTGTACACTCTCCCCCTGCTCTGCCACGGACTGACCCGGGAGCACCAGAGATGCTGATCTGTGAAACGAGATACCCATCTCTGAGCACCATGGGGGAAATGGCAAAGATTAATAAACCTCAAAATATTTTACAGCATTTAAATAGCACTGCCACAGATCAAAGGCAATTGCTCATGTCAGTGAGGCAGGCTCAGTAAGCCTAGAAAGACCACATACAGAAAGCAGAGGCAAGATGCAAGAGAGCCTGCAGACAGGAGCTGAGGAAGGCTCGTACTTGATGAGAGAAACTGAAGTGGTCTAAGCCAGGTCTCACATGTGTTCCTGGAGGAATGAGAGCCAGAAGGACTGCCTGGTTTCACTCAGTCTCAGTTGTGTCTTAGCACAAAAAACACATTTCATTTTAAGACACCCTCTTACCTTGGAGGTACCTGCTGCTGTGAGCAGCTGAAATCCCAGTACAACACAGACCTGCCTGAAATAAGGAGCACACTGGGGATTATGTGCAAGTGGTGAAGAGATTTGAAAAAGTCCCCAACTTACATTGGTGCCACAGGGACTGCAGAATCACATGCCCTGCACTCTAAGAGCTTTCATTCCTAAGCCCATGAGGATACTGCATGCAAGTTTGTTGGCAGAATCCCTTGCCCACACTTGCAGGCAGAGTGGGAGGCCTGATCTACAGTCTTTCAAATTGTTCGTATAACTATATTATCTGTGAGGAGGAGGAAGGGAATGGTACTTTTTATCCAGATGACTACAGTGGTAGTGATAGTGGCAGTAATACGGGAATAAAAATGTCACACAGTTATATTTCTATTCTCAAGCTCTTGTAGAGTATCTATCCCATCATAAAGCATCTTTATTCTTATATGACTTTGGGCAAGATACTATATGTACATTTTTTGGGTACAATTAAAGAAATAGCAGTAGTAGGAACCCTCTCACACAGAGGTGTGGGGTTCAATATTCCTCCATTCTGGGCTGGACACTGAAGGTCATCCATAGTACATGCACTGCATGAGGCCAAGTGACTCCTAGATACAGACCACCAGGAGGAATCCCTGTTCTCAGGGATCTCATGGATACTCCATCCCTGCAAACTCAGTCCTTCACTAAGGACGCCCTAAATCACTTCTGCATTCTTGCTCCTGCACCTTGCCTCATGACGTGGGGACTCCCTATAGCACTGTACAAGCCCACTGTGCAGAACAAAATGAAGTCCTCAAGCAAACTCTGTTTGATTGAATTTTGAAGGTAAGAAATGCCTTTCTACAACAGATGTACAACCCCCTCTACCCACCCCAAACACCAGATCCATCACAGAGAAGGGAAATATTTACACAACTTAGTAGAGTTCCAGTTAAATATTATGCTTAGCTGTCTAGAGTCCATGTTCTCAGACTATGTCTATGAAATAAAAGATTAAACTTCATAACAATTATGAAGTTGCTCTGCTCACATTCAAAGGGAGTTAAAGAACATTAAAATAGTTCTTTGGGTAATATTCTGGTGAAATTGCTCTCTCCACCTTGGAGAGTTAGAGCTAAAACCTTCTGAACTATCCTATAAACACACTTGGAAAGGCTAAGAGCTAAGCTGATAACCAGGTAGCACCTCTGCTCTGCAGGTTCTGTAAAAAATGTGAGCAATGCCAGAGAGCTTTTGAAGCAGCAAGGGAAGGAGGATAGGGGAGAGCAGCTTCACTTCTCGAGGGAAGTTTGTTTAGTGGAAAGTAAGCAAGTTGTCAGGGGAAAAGCTGACAATGTTGATTCCAGCAGTTGTACTGGGAATAAACAGCCAAGTGGATTACGTTACAGAGAATGAGAAACTGCTCTGAGGATCCCATTTAAATGCTGGGCCTTCAGGAATGATGCGATTCAGCCACACTCATGGCCCCAATGCCCAGTGACCCTCTGGGCTGAGCCCTTTGACAGTGCTGCTGTCGCCATGCCATCTCTGTGGGGTCCCCTAGAGCTCCAGCATAGCTGATGTGCCCAGGAGAGACAGAGCTTGCTGGTGATGATGCAGACCCGTGCTGGCTTCAAAGCAGGGGCTGGGCACTGATTTAGGGGTGGTAGCAGAGAGGGGGAGGTTGTGGAGGACCCGTTTGTCTCACCCTGCCCAGCGGCAGGGGAGGGTCACCATGGGGTTTGCCATCTCCTCCCCAGACAGAGCACAGGGCCCTTCCTCTTATAAAAATAAGATGCCTGCCTGCCTTTCACAGGAAAGGGACCTGTCAAGAGGAGAAGGGGGTCTTGTTTGATTTATTATTCTCTTCCTCCTTCCCATCGTCTGTGGTTCATCCAGCTGTAGTGATAAGGAGAATAGATATGAAAGGACCCTGCTGGCTGCTGGGATCCAATCCTTCTGCCCACTCACTGCCTGAAGACATCAGTCCTTTACAAGCACCATTAAATGTGTATCCAAAATGTGGCAGTCTCCTCCATCGAGATTCTGTTCCCTGGATAATACAAACAGTTGCCAGAAAAAGAGTATCCTCTCATCTCTGTCTAGGCCATTATCCCTTTATATTTGCTCTTTAATATTTACTGGGTTCACACAAAGTGCATGCTCTGGAAAGAAAAAAAATCAGCTGCAGCTTAAAGGACTCCAAATTTAGTAATTGCTGCAGCCCCATCGACGTGAACAGTTAGCAGGGAGATTTCTCCAGCACTTCACATGCCGTGGTATTCTGCTTAGGTCAGACTGCAGAAAATGTTCTGTTCAGGGGCACCAAATCTGGAGTGTTTGCATAGGTGGACAGCCACAAAGGCCTTATGAGTCCACCTCCAGTTCCTGCTGGTCCTTTCCCTCCCAATACCCAGGAATCTTGGTAAGAAACAGAGGCAGCCAGAGAGATGCTGATTCATACAGAGGTGAAGGTTTTAACACACCTGTGAGTTAGCAAGAACTAGGCCCAGCTCCTGGCTCCACAGCTGGTCTTGCAGCCTTACCTGTTAGTGTGAGGTTGCTGTATGTGTTTGAAAACTGCTCCTTTAACAAAACCAAGTGCATCTGAGCTGCCTTTTCCCTCTGTAGCTCCAACATTATGTCAGGATGCTGGGCGATCTTACAGCCTTTCTGCTTATCCAGGGCAATGTCACTGCGAACAATGTCTACAGCAAAAGGAAAAAAAAAGAGGGAGATGGCCAAACCTCAGCTTTCATTTTCATTTTCGCCAGACACTTGGATCAGCACCAGCCAATATGACATTCATACAATCATCACTCAGCAAGAGCAACCCTAAAAAAGGATCCAAACCCCCTGAATACACCTATCAAATA
Organism: Pardalotus punctatus; assembly: GCA_013400915.1. Taxonomy (NCBI): domain Eukaryota; kingdom Metazoa; phylum Chordata; class Aves; order Passeriformes; family Pardalotidae; genus Pardalotus; species Pardalotus punctatus. Next base: position 2,843 of record VZTX01014344.1, on the reverse strand, counting down.
ACCATCCCCCACCCAAGTTTCCTTTTCTCCCACACAAAGCTCAAGTTGCATGTTCACAGAACCTACTGGCCCTTCCATCCGTTACCTGCCTAGCTGTTGCTCTCTTACAATGCAGGAAAGTGCAAAAGTCTCCCAACATTTATATTACAGCCCTGTTACATGCGTGTTTGACACTAAATAATGAGAAAAGACTAAATCTCATTCTGGTAATCCCTGGCTTCCATTGAACCTTGCCTGTCAAAGAGGTGATGAAGAAGGCTTGTTCTCACCTTGTTTATCCTCACTGGTCAGCATGGCTTATGGCTCTTTGAACAAGTGTCTGTACCCTTCTAATGCCTGACATCCAGGAGGCAGAGGGATTATTTAACAATTGTTTTCTCTTCATATGAGCATTCTCTAAGTCATAATGTGAGATAAGAATAGGATATTCCCTGTCCTAGAACTACTCACCTGCTGGGGAAAGGGAATGATGGAGCAGCAAGGCAGAACAAGAATCAAGTAAGATCTGTCAGTCTAAGCAGGAGGGAAGTGGTGTAAACTAGTCATTGCAAGAACCCTTATGAGTTTAATAAACTCTGTAACATGTTCAGGTCCACAGGCACCAGATGCTGTGCCTAAATCTTACAAAACCTCAGGCAGCCAGCTCTGATAATCAAGGATTGAAGTTGGAGTTCTTCCACCACATTGCATAAGGTCATTTTGCCTCATGAGACTGATCTTTGCTTGGTTCAATTCCCATCTAGCTAGAAGCTGCTGAAGGAGCTTGTTGTCAGGCAAGCTTGCTCCACACACTCCCCAGCTCCATTCCTATTACGCACACCAAGAAACACCGAAGTTGCTTCCAAAAGTCATGCTCCTGTCTCTTGAGGTGTCCAATCTCAGGTTCAGCAAATTTAGGCTCAAAGCTCTGCTATGTCTTTGGCTGGCAGGGAACTGCCTCCAAACATATGGTGGAGGACTGGAAGCCACATTATCTTCCTGTCTCTGAGCCTTATCCTAGAGTCACCACACTTTCTTGCCCAGGCTGTGTTCTATCTCTTTTCTATGTAGTTTGGGATTAGTACAGCTTCTCTAAAGCCTGTCTAAAGCAGACTGCTCCAAACAGCAATGCCATTAAAGTCCTCGTGGTCTGTAGTTAGCCACACGAGTTCCCTCCTCCACCCACAGCTAGCATACTCAGGACCATACTGAGCAGCATCCAGCTGCCATGAAAATATGGTTCAATATTTCTACAGCCAGCACAGGGGTGTCAGCAAGATGGAGCAAGAGGAAGGGCTAATGTTCCTCTACAGCTAATGGGCACACACCCCTCAACCACATGCTTTAGTGCACAATCTCTTAGGCAGGCACTGAGAAAGAATTTGGCCTACCCAACCTTGGCCCAGCTAATGAATGATAAAATCCTGAACCCCTGTTGTGTGAAATATTTGGAGAACTGAAGACTGAGAAACACAACCTTACCTCTCTCCCACACCACAAAGGCTACTGCTACCATGTGCTGCTGGAGTCACCTGGAGCCCATGAACAGCCATTCACCTTCCTGGGTGATTGGATTTACCTTCCTGTAGAACTGAAGGCAAGAGTTGTACGCCCCCTACCCCCAAGGCAAAATGAAGCCAAACACATCAAGGAGGCCTTGAAGGAGGAAAAGGCAGAGGCAGAGAGATTTGAAACTACATGGTCAATATGCTGTCTGCAATTCTCTTCAAAATGTGGTAAGAGAGTCCAGGCTGGGTCAAAACAAGTTTGTTTCCTAAAAGGAATGGATGACTTCTAAAACCCAGACCAGGGCCAATGACGACCCATGGGGAAGAACCATTGGCCCAAGACCAGGGTCAGGGGCCAGCACCTTGGAGGGCACAGGGGACCATGACAGTGGATCCTGTGTGACATCCATCTTTGGGGACCACAGGGATGCCTCTGCATGCACTGTCAGCAGGGCCTGGGGACAAAGGGCAGGCCTAGGAATGAACAGCAGGAGCAGTGTTGTGATAAAGCTGCTGTGACAGGGATAACCACAGGGATGTCAAGTAACATTCAGGCAAATCCCTGGGAGAGTGTGGGGGAAGGCATGCAGGGCACAGGAGTCGGAGCACTCTCTGACAGTTCTCTTCGTGGGGTTCTCTGTGAGCTGCCACTGCAGGCATTCGGGAAGCAGAGGCAAGACATGCAAGGTCCTGTCTTCTCAGACTGTTGAAGGACCCAAGAAACTTGCCCAAGACCTAAAGACAACAGTCATTTTAGCTTCAGATTAATCTGTGGGCAGACGTCTGGGATATGGACCTCACCAAGCAACTCAGTGCCTGGTCCTTCATACCCCACCAGGATGTACTCAGTGCAGGGAAGGAGGCAAAGGCACCTCTGGACCACTTTGCTGAAACAGCAGCACTGAGGGAAAAGGAATGGCAGAGCACAGATTCTGAAGGCCCAGGGGAAATCTCAGCAAGAGCAACCTGAGGGACACAGACAGCAAGGAGCTCACAGGTCTCAAATATTAAAAGAAAGAGACAGAAAACAAATAGATGCAAGGAGGCCAAGAAGGAGGAGGATACCTCAAAGGCTCTGGGCAGGGCAGCCTCGAGTGGGCAGAAGAAGGGCACTCATTGCCTTCCTGAGCCTCGATGGAAAAAAAAAAAAGAGAAGGCAATAAACTGCCCAGGAGAACACGGAACCGAGCAGCTCCTGCCAGGAGTGGGAAAGAAGAACTCCAGATGTGGGAGCCCCAGAGGATGCCAAATGTTTTGCAAAGCCGGCAGGCCAGGAGCCGTGCCCCCGGCGGGCCGGGTCAGTACCCTGGCCAGCTCAGGCTCCCCCGCGGCCGCACGGCCGGACCCCGGCGGGCG
>VZTX01014343.1:0-53865 GCA_013400915.1 Pardalotus punctatus | reverse complement strand
CGCTCCCCCCCTTCCTTCCCCCGCCCCGCGCGCGCCGCCATGAATATGCAAATGCGGGTATAATTGCCAGCCAATGGCGTGCGCCCTGGTCACATGGTGCTGGTGGAGGCTCAGGGAAGAGAAGTTGAGTCCGGGCGAGCTCGGGCAGCGCCGCCAGAGCCGAGCGAGCCGCGGGCGAGCGCCGCGCCTCCTCCGCAGGGAGCCCGCCGGCCGGGGCTCTGCCTGGACCATGCCGATCCTCCTCTTCCTCATAGACACGTCCGCCTCCATGAACCAGCGGGCGTACCTGGGCACCAGCTACCTGGACATCGCCAAGGGCGCCGTGGAGATCTTCATGAAGGTGAGTGCGCGGTGCCGGGGGAGCCGCCGCCCCCCTCGCCCCCTTCGCCCCGCTCACGCCGCCTCTCTCCGTTCTCTCCGCAGCTGCGGGCCCGGGACCCGGCCAGCCGCGGCGACAGGTACATGCTGGTTACGTTCGACGAGCCGCCCTACTGCATCAAGGTAATGACCCCCCCCGGCCGCCTCGGCCCCGCGGCGGGGCCGCCCTTAGCGCGGCGCGGCCCCGTCCGACCCGGCGGCGGCAGCAGCAGCCTGTGAAGATGGCGGACATTTTGCTTTTGTATGGAGGAGAGAGGCTGAGGGCGCTGCTGAGATGGAGGAGGGGGGGGGAGGAGACGGGCGGGCCGTGATTCACCGCCCCGGCGCAACGAGGGGCGGCCGCTCTCCGCCCCCCGCGGGGCGGTGGCTCCGGCGGGGCCATCGCGGCGTTTGGGCCCCGCGCAGCCCGGAGACCCCCGGGACACGCGGGCAGGGTGGGGTGGGCAGTGCCCGACCCCGCCGGGCGGGGCAGGGCGAGTTACCCCTCCCGGCTGTGGGGCAGGGGCAGCGCGGAGCCCCGGCCCTGGTGCGGCTGTGGGTGTGGGACAGCGCCCGCGGCTGTTTCCGCCTCTGCGAGGCAAGAAATCCCAGTATTGGGGGTCTTCCCTGTCCATCCCCTTGTTCTTCCTGCTGAGCACGGTAGCCTGCACCAGTTCTGTGGAAGGTGCTTGCAGCTGCCACTCGGTGCAGGGTTGTGGTGAGGTGGATGTGGAGCCCTCGAATCATCAAGGTTGGAAGAGACCTTTAAAATCACCAAGTCCAGTCATCAACCCAGTACTGCTACTGTAATTCCTAAACTACTAAATCACATCATCCAGTGCCAGCCTCTTAAACACCTCCAAGGACAGTGACTCCACCACCTCACTAAAGATCCTGACCTCCCGAATCATGATTATTTTTTTTTTTTCTAGTGTGTAATCTGAATCTCCTCTGTCCCAGTTTAAGGCCATTTTCTTTGGTCCTCACTGCAGGTACTGCAGAAGAAACTGGCCAGCCACCTCACTACAACCTTCTGTAAAGGAGTTGTAGAGAATGATGAGGTTCCCCATGAGCCTCCTTGAGAGTAAACAAGTCTGTCTGGCTGGCTCCTCTTGTCCCTGCTTTCCCATTCCTTGAGCTTGAGGCAAGTAGGGCCATGCTGTTCACATCACATTGGCTGCAATGCAAGGTTTAGGAAGAAATAATTAAAAAAAAAAAAAAAATCGTGATGCTGCATCTCTTATGCTGTAGACTGCAGCTTGCTTATGGAAACGTCCTAACTTAAAATATTTAGAGAAAGTGTGTCACAGAAAGCACTGCTATAGGACTTTTAGAATCCTTCTGAATAGTCCTGGATTAGGACTGTATTTGCCCAGAGTAATACAGTAGTTATCGTAATTGTTGGGCTGTAGACCCATACTTTGAAGGCAAAGAAGTTCATGTACCAATACACTGTTAGTCACTCTAGAGGAGAAAGGAAAACATTGTCTAGATCTCCCAGCTAGAATTTCCTGAGATGTTTTAAAAAGAAGTGTGCTCACTGTTGCTGTCTTATTCACATCTTTGATAATGAGGAAATGTAATTATCATGAGGTATGAATCTTGGCTCCGTTCATGAGTAATAAATTTGCACAGCTTTCTGAAGTGACAGAAGTCATAGAGTAAGTATTCATTGTTTGGCATTGCACCTTTCATTTCCTCAGAAGAAGGTGTGGAAGTAATTTCTGTGAATTGAAACCATCCTTGATTTAGGGAAACCTACTGTCAAAAAACCTACATCTGCCTAGGAGAGATGTTTCTTAGACGTGATGCACACACCATTTGCCCTGTCCATGTCTGTGGCTGGATGCAAACCTCAGTACTTTGTTACGCCAATGTTAACTGTGGATTTCTTGTGTTCTAGACTTCTCCTAGTTTTGTGTCAAATATTTTACAAGTATATCTTATGTTTGAGAAATGAGCTTGCTCCCTGCAGTGACAGCAAACATACTGGTGATTTAATAAAAAAATGACTTTGCTGCTGGAGGTCTGTGTGGTAATGCTACAGGTTATTACCACATCTATACTCAGATTTGCTGAGGAAGATCCTTGTGTTTAATGAGCATCTGTGTACATTCTGATGTGCTAATGAGCATCTGACTGTTCACAGTTTTAAGAAATAGTAATTGAAATAAAAGAGACTGTGATACCCATTGTAGCATTCAATCATATTTAATATACAGTAAATAGCCAAGGGAAAGAAAAGTATTGTCATTCTTGTAACTTGCTAATGTCTCTTCTTAGAAATTTATATTTCTGCCTTTAGCACGCTTGTTTTTAAATTGGACCTTAAAGAGTTCTAAAATATTTTTTTCAAAAATTAGTAACTTTTCTAGGAACAGGCTGCGGATTCAATAAATATCTGATTATAGTAATTATGATCACAAGTGCAGCTCAACTATTGCATAAAGACTTCATAGCATAAATGAGTGTTATTGGGCTGTCATCATGTCTGTTCCTCAAGCAGAGAAAGGCTCACAGTAGTGATGACTTCCTGTTTGAAGACTTGTTCTCAAGACCTGTACTGGTATTTATAATGTTCCCTCTGTTGTGTTTTCCAACAACTGTAGTTGTGCCAGGAAAATGTCCTGGTCTAGGCCAGATTCTCTATGTCTTACAGAACATGCTTATAAAAGACAAAACTTAGTTTCTTTGGTAATGCTGTTGCAGTTAAGTACTTTATTTCTCTTGATTTAGACAAGGTGAAAACAAACTTGTCAAGTGAATGTATTTTGCAGGCTTGCTTTCCAAGTATGTGCAGCAGTGGCTGCTTTATCCTCTTTGTTTTCTTTATGATTTATAATAATTAAATTACATAGTCTCTCAGATAGTTTACCAGTGAAGACTTTGAGGGAAATAATCTGATGGTGGAGTTGAGACCACCTAGGAGGCAGAGGAATTACAGGAACTTGAGCTTTGGAGTAGGAGTAGCTGAGATAAGTGCATTGGGTTTGTTTGTTTCAGAATTTGTTTGCCTGTAGCATTAAAGTATTTCAGGCCAGCAGCACTGGTTCACTTTTGATGGACAAGAATATGCCAAGAAAATATTATGCATATTTATTGGATTGTGCTAAGTGGAAGGATCATGCTATTGCACAAATGATTTGCCAAAATCCGTGAAAATAAGGTGATGCTTTTGAAACTGTCTTTAGTATGGAGGATTTGAAATTATTTAGAAGACCTGTTGCTTCTGTTTAATTGGCTGCTTATAACTCTCTGTGCAACTTTTTAAAAATGGAATTATTTAGTCTCTGAGTTTGCAGTGGGGCTTTGCAAAGAGCTGTGATGGCGAGGGTCTGGAGAGGAGTCAGGATGCTGTCCTGGGAAGGAGGGGACAGGAAGATGGGCATGGCAGGAATTTCAGCCCCACTCTGGCAGCAGATGCCTCTGGAACCTCGTCAGCTGTTTGGCTCCTGTTTGTTATATAATGTATAGGTGGTGATTTGTGACAGCAATTATGGTGCAATCATTTATAACTCTTACTTTGTTTCCAAAATATGCTCCAGTAAGAGGTAAATACTTAATATTTTAAAAGCGTGTTATGAAATGTATTAACCTTGTAATTGTCAAGTGATGTGATCGTGTATAGGTCAGTGGAAAAATACCTGCAAGTTCCATTGGATGTTGGGTCAAACTATCATTTTGTGAAGTAGGAGGAAAAAATTGTGTGTTATTTCATGAAGTAAGAATGTTCAGCCTAATGTTTTTAGTGTGTTTTTTAGATTAAGATCGTGATAGGGTGCTATCAAGTGAGTCTGTCTTAGTGGCATGTTAAACATGGAAGTGAGCCAGTCTATTCTGGTATTTGGGTATCTGATTTTGGGTATTTGGCATGCTTAGGAAGGTAATGATATGTATAGTAAAGCACTTTTGTAAAAGGTGTCTATTATTATTAAAACACTAGTGCTTAAATTTAGGTATGGCAGGAGTTTATTCTCCAGCATGTATCCAGTTGGACAAGAAAAATGGGTTCAAGAACAGCCTTGCTGCCTGGCAGGATATTTGATGTTCTTGGCCTTCTAGGTAAGAGAAATGCATTCATTGTCTTATTCAGGGAATATGGTACCTGATGTGTCCTTGTTTTGAAGACTGTGTCCATGGATTGCTAGAGCCCGGGGCTTGCTCCATCCCAGCTGTGCTGTGACCTGGTGTTGCAGTACCTCCAAGCCTTGTGTGCCAGCCCCACCCTTCTCATCCCTTCCTGCCCAACGTGGCTGATCCGGAATGCCTGGGCAGGAGGGTGGGAACGGGCCAGGCCTGTTACTGACAGTACTGCAGAGCACTTCCTGAGCTCCCACGGTTTGAGGATCAGGGCCCGTGATGAGCTGTTGGTGTGGCCCTAATGGTTGTCTGTGGCTTTTTCCATATATTTGCCCAGTTGATTTTTTTTGGAAATCATAAATTTTAGCATCCTCTATCAAATACAGGCATTTCACTATACATAAGCACATCCTGTGGTATAAGTGGACAGAATGTTAAGCCATTTTTTAAACTTTTTCTCATGAAGTAATGGTGCTAGAGCAAAAGTATGGGGAAAAGGGAACAGTCTTCTCACCTGCCCTTTTCCCCCAAGCTTTCCATGTTTCCCAGTGATGATGTTTCAGCAAGATCTACCTAGATTTCTGTGAAAATGGAGCTCATGCTAAGATCTTAACCTAAACAGAGTTTCTGAAAAGGAAAGCAAGGCTTAGCTCTTAATTTATTTTTTTCCATTCTTGGTTTTTGTGAAACCTCACGTTCTGCAGTTTGTGGTTTGCTTGTGGATTTGGGCTGCAAATGGCGAGTTCAGGCCCAGACCAAAAACACAATGGTGGCCTTATGTGAAGTTATTGATTAACTGGACTGCCCTGTTCCCTTGTGACCGATATCAGGCTGCTGGCAGTGATACTGCTTTTCCTCAGGGCTCGAGGAGTATTATTTATGATCTGGTCACAGAAATATGACTTCTGTTTTATGCTCTTGTGAGACTCTATAGTCTGACCTTCATAAATGATCTGGTCACAAGTCAGAGGACTGAGAGAACATAAGTTATGTTCTGAAATATGTATTTTCTTCCTTCTGTTATGTGTTATGCTGAATTCAAGAGTCAGCTGTGACTGCACTAGAAAAATAGGCTCCATGAATTTGAGTGCAGAAATATGTACATAGCTGTCTAAGAAGTAGCTCAAATTACTTTATACAGTGTGTGAAACACTGCACTGTTTGAGATGTGCAAACTGGGACTGATGGATAGGATGCCTTCCAGTTCCGCTGCTGTTCCCTGCTAGCCTGAACATATGTTACACTGCTAAAGAGCTCCCTTGTGGTAGCAGCTCTTCTTAATGGACCCTGAGCAACCTCTTCTTTTTTGCCCTGAAATTCTGGAGTTGGATTGGGATATCCTAGAGGCTGGAGCAGGAATTTGTAGAACATTTTTAAACATCTGTCAAAGAGTACTTACTGTATATAAATAACCTGTTCATTTATGATATTGAAATAGTGCTTCAAAACTGGGACTTAATAAGGCTGCACTCGAGGAGACTAACTCTTATTTCAGTGGCACAGAAGCTTTTGCCAGCATTTTAAAATTTTTATTTCACATAGAAGCTGTGCTGGTGCAGAATGGAACCGATTACCACTGACTCTGCACAGGACAGTGGCAAATGAATAGGCTGTGCTGCAGAAAGAGCAATGTGAAATCTGTTTGTCTGTTTCTGGAAGAAATTAGATCAGAGCTCCTGACCCTGAGCTGCAGGGAGAAAGAGAAACCCAACTGTGGAACCTGTTGGGTTTGAGGCAGAGGTCTGTGGGAATGCTGCCTGAGGTGGTAGGAAATGCATTTCTGTGTTTTTTCACTTTTGTGAAGGAAGAAAACCAGAGGAATGCCTAATAAGCCAAACTGTAGCAGATCTACAGAATAATCCTAACTTGATTAAGCTTTTACAGGAACCTTGAGACACTGAAAGTCATTGGATTTTATGTGTAAAAGGTCTGGCTTTTGGCAAGCACAAGTACTTGGTGGTCTGGCCTGTGCTGTGGAAGGGGTGGTGTGAACAGCTGGGAATACGGTTGGAGGTTTGCAAGCTGGCAGTGGCGTGTGCAGGCAGAACTGTTGGTGCAAGGCAGATAGCAGCTGCAGGGGCAGGAGGGAAGCTGCTATCCGAGAGGTGCAAAAGGGAAAGAAAGCTGAGGTCAGTGGGAGAGGCCTATCTTTCTCTCCAGATACACTGTTAATAATGTACACGCTTTGTGAACCTAGTAGCCAGGCGTTGTTGGAAGGAGAGAAAAAAGGTGCAGAAGGTAGTACTGAGGAACTGGATGAGATGTAGGCCACTCACACAGTGTCTGTTCCTGATAACTAATTCAGGAGATTGTATTCTGTTCTTATTTAGTGGAGAGAGATAACCATTCCTGTTCTACCACCATGTACTTTCTGGGTCTGTTACAGCAGTATTTTTATTTCTGAACACCAACATCTTCCATTGCCTGTGGAGGAGGGGTGTGTGTAGTGCTCCACATCTTCCACTGTGCTTGTTTGAGGTTTTGTTGTGAAATTTGTGTATTTTCAGAAGGCTGTCCTTGAGCAGAAATGACTGGCGGGTTAAAGCCAACAATTGCTTTTCCTCTGTTAGACACAATGACTTAAGGAAGGGAAAGAGCAGTCAGTTGTTTAAGGAGCACTCATGCAAATCCTGATTGTCAAGTTTTTTTGAACGTAAAATGAAATCAACTTAATAGTGTTTGGGAATAACCACCGAACAGTTTTTACATGATCCTTTCGATTTAATCACTTTGTCACTTAAATCTGACTGAAGAATGTGTGCAAAGAAGTTCCCTCTTTTAACAAAAATTAAGCGTCTATTTTGAAATTGAATACAAAAAGCCATAGACAGAAAATTCTTGTTGGTGCAAGTGGTAGGTTTGTATTTTATATACTGCAGCCTATGTCTCTCAGAGTCTGAAAACATCTACAGATCTATTTCACTAAAATCATAGTAATTACCAATTAGCATCCCTGCAGCAAGCAATGAAGTATTGTAGCCCCTTTTAGCTTATGAATTGATTCCTATAGGGAGTGTCCTTTAAAAAGAAAAGCATCATATTGGGTAGTGTAAAACACGTTAAAATACTTTTAAACATGCATAAGCATGCTGTCTTACTTCTTTGTCTTCTGTTTTTGAGTTCTTGTGAGCATCTTCTTCCAGGAACTGGTGTGGTGAGGACAGAACATTATAATGAGGAATTTTGTGAAAAGTAATGTACCTTTGGCTTTCAAAAAAACCAAAGCAGTAATAATCAGAGTGATTCATTCTTCTAAAAGGAATAGTTTTGTGCATTCTGAAATTGAAGTCTTTTGTAAAAAATCAAGTTCATGCAAGACCTTAAAGGTGGTGGTTAAATTTTTGAAAGGAATTTATTTAAATGGAAGGACAGTTCAGAAATTAACTTCTTGATCGATATGATGGACTGAAGTCTGCTTAGCTGTCCTTTTTATTATAATTTTGGACTAGTTAAATGCTTGGAACTTGTGCTTTCACCTGCTACCTGTCTTCACAGAAGGGCAAGTCTCTTGCTGGGTTCTCAATGAAAATATTTTAACTGGTTCTGTTCCTACAGGAATCTGCAAAGTAAAAGCTTGCTTTTTCATCTGAGGTGGGTTTCTGCTTTGTAGTGTACAGTAGATGAGGTGCCAGAGGCCTTGAGTGGAAACCAGTATCTGTTCATAGCCATTATAGCAATTTGTATTTTCATCTTTTTATTTGGTTCTTTATTTGGGCTTGGACACATTCAAAGATGTAAGCCCTTAAGACTACAGGATAAACTAGACAAAAGTAGATATGTTTGCATTAAGAGGCTTAACTCATCCTCAGTGCAAAGGTCACTTTTATTTTAAAAATAGAAGCTTAAAATGTGGAATCAAACAGTTGAGTTGGATCTCCCTAGTTGTATTTCTGTAGTGAGACATTCTGTAAGGAGGAAGGTGCTTTGTGAAGTTGGTGGTTCCTGCCACATGGAATCTTTATGGTCTGCCTCTTCCCCTTTTGTGCTGTTATTATTTGAGCTTCAAATGTGAGGTTTTTGAAAGATACCTTTTTTGTCGGTGTGTATATATGTAAGAAGGCCTGGGCCTTGTACCCTGGCTGTGTGGTGTGGCTAAAAATACGCACAAAGTACATCTGTGATACCTTGAGAATGGGCATTAATTCCTTTTAAACTTGATGAGAACTAATATAGTATTAAGTGCTGATTGGCTCACATTTTAGTAGAGGAAAAAGGTGATTAAGATTGCAGACACTTCTCCCCTGTTCATTCTTGCATATTTTGTAACAGCTTGCCAGGAGGAACTTTGATTTGCAGTGGTGGTGCAACAATGATTTGAGCTTGCTGTGATCTAGGAAAGATGTAAGGTAGTGCTGTCTCCTGCAGTGTTCTTGTACCTCAGGCAGTTGGGATCCAGTGGGAAAGAGCACGTTCTGTACTGTGTCACCTGTGTTCTGGAGCTGAGTGCTTTTGGAGCAGGGGGGAGCAGTGCAAGTCCAAGGGCCTTGTCAGAAGGTTCCAGATGGCTGCAGCCTTAGTGATTCTCTTCACTATCTGTATTTTGAATACCTGTATCCTTGATTTTATTTAATAACATAGGCTTAAAAAAAAAAAACAAAAAAAACCAAAAAAACCCCAAAGCCAAACCAAACAAAAAACCAACCAAACAACCAAAAAAAACTAAGCCCAAACGAAAAAAAAACCCAAAAACCNAACCAAAAAAAACGAAGCCCAAACGAAAAAAAACCCAAAAACCAAAATCAAAACAAAAAAAAAATAGAGCAGTTGGTGCTGTTATGAATTTTAAATGCAGATTGTTACTTAAGTAATGCACTCTTGTAGATTGAGTCTTGGAATTTTTTCCTCTTTCTTAAACTTTATCCTTACAATGTACCTCTCAATAATGTAACTCTTGTGCTTTTACACCCCCAAAAAAGTATAGCAGGCAGTAATTTAAAGGAATTTTTTTTGCTTTGTGTTTTTCCTGGCTGATTTCAGAATAGTTAGAAAATACTTACGTAGCAATCAATTTCAGCTGTAAGCAGCATGTTCCAGGGTTGAGGTTTAAGGAAGGTGCCAAGAAAAAAGTACATTCTTGTAATGAGACTGCTATTGTGCAGATCAGAATCTGTGGTTGCCTATAGACTTGTATTGATTTGTATATTCACTCTGCAGAGTATTGAAAAGATAAATTTTCTTTTGGTGTTAGAACTGAGATTGACAAGCATCTCTGAAACTTGAACTGCTTATTGTCAGATAAGTAAACAAGTAGTTTTATTCATAAATAGCTACTATTGTTGTTGTTTTAATTTTCTAGCTCACAATCTCTCACTTTACCCAGTTATGATTCTTTCCTTGTGTATCTATGCAAGTTTCACAATAAGCAGAACTAGACTTGTTAAATGCTATTCTAGACTAAAAAAACTAACAGTTCAGAGCTCCTTGATTTTGCTTTTTGAAGATAAGGCAATTGTTGATTTGTCTGTGTTCACAGGTGCTTTTAAAATCTTGAACATATAAAATAGTATTTTAAAAATAAGAGTCTTGGTTTGATGGATGTTGTCAAACAATTAATTGGACAGAAAACAAAGATCTACAGTGTGGTAAAGCTGGTGTTGCCATGCTCAGCTTCTAAGTGAGAATAATGCATTAGCACTGGTCTTCATAGCATGCTAATGGTGCAGCCAGTGAGTTTTGATTTAAAAAAAAAAAAAAAAAAAAAAAAGTTAAGCTCTGCTTTATGGGAGAATGTGCATCTGTTGGGGTAGAACACTTGGTGCCTTTAGCTGCTACCAGGCCTCCTGAGGGCACTGCCAGGCTGGGACTTGGTGGGACCACAGGGCAGGACTGGGACCATGTGCCCTGCACTCAGAGGGCCTGGCCTGGGGGAGGCTCCTCTAATCAAAAGAGTTTAGGCTCAGGTAGTTACTTTTGATCCAGGTAGCTCTTGCATTATAAATAAATCCAACCTTGCCAGCATCTGAAATAAAAATCTGACCAGTAGTAACACTCCCAAGACCACCAATGTATTTTTGGCTGTATCAGAGTGAAGGTGAAGTTGAGTTATTTGCTAGGCTGGCTAGTTGATATTTCAGTGACTACATGAATTTAATCATCATCTAAAGTTTTTGGGTTTTTTTCTCAGCAGTACCTTGAACAGCATTTCGGACACGAATTGAGGAAAGCTGTTGATTAGATAGCTCCTTCTAGATTAACCTTCTTGAGTTTCAAAGTAAATTTGAAATACGTGTAGCACTTTGGTGTCTGCTCGAGTTCTGTGATGTGCTTTTGGAAGGAAGGAGGAAGGAATGTGGCAGTTTTCAAAATAAACATGAATCATACTGTGTTGTTTCAGCTCTGGGCTGTAAAGGTAGAGTACCATCAGTAATGCTCTTCCACTTGATTTCCAAAGATGTGCCATGAAGATTCCCTTGTGCTGATAATCTCTTAGCTATTGCCTTTATTCCTTGCAACTTTCCCAGCCACGCTGAGTGTTGGAAGGGACCAGGAGAAGGACAGAGCTGTGGCTGGCTGGTATTGAAAGCATATTTGATAGGCTGGAAGAGCAACAGGCGCTGTGTGAGTAGCTGAAAATGTTTGATTGAAACCTCCACATTTCAGCAGTTGCACTCTCTATGGTGTTTGGATAAGATGCACCTATAATGGTATTTCTGAAATGACTGCTATGCTGCTGAACAGGAGCATGGAGCCTCTTGTTATGCTTACTGTGCTAGGGCTGCAAACTGTTATTACTTCTGTGTTCCCTCTCCATTAAGCTGTTGTGTGAAATGTAGCTTGTTCTGGTTCAGCTCTGTACTGAAATGTCCTGGCTTCTTGAGTGTTTCTCAGAAATAGGTGCATTTTTAACTGGATAGTGTTTTTCTATTTAAGTAAGAATGCTCTTTTGGAAGAGGGTGATACCATGATCTCTTTGGTGTTTATACTTTCCTTTCTTCATGTGTTTCCTTTTATCCTTGTGCAGGAAAAAGTGCAGTTGAGAGTAACTGTCAAAATAAATGAAATACTGTTTACCAAAAAGCTAAATCCAGAGATGGATTGAAGCAGGAGCAGCAGGTAATAAATAAAAAGGTAGTGTAAGCTTTTTCTTTCTGCTTGGCATTGATTATTATCACTTGGTTCCAAGCAGTTTCCATCTCTGAGTTGTTCATACAGCATCTGCATTTGGCATTCCTATAGGAGGAGGTGCTGCTTCTCTTATATTAACAAAAGGCCCCAGTACTCATTTTGTAACTGGAGCTTAAGAACCTCTCTGCTAGTGTTTTGAAGGGATGCTGTGCTTAAATATTTGAGTTGTTCTTATATAAACGTCTTGAATTCTTCTTGAAGGAAAAAAAATTCTATATCTTATTTAATGGTGAAGTCATCTTGAAAAGACAGTGAACCGCATGGTGTAGTTTGACTGACCTTGTTTCTTTGGGTTTTTTATTTTAAGGTTTCATGGAGAAATGCTTCTTTCTCTACAAGATGAAATCTTTTTCTATGTAGCTGACTGCCTGTAATAAAAACTGGCACTTACATACCGTGCTATAATGTAGTTTTGATCTTGTTCACATTCACAAACATGCTTTCAAAAACCAACTGGTTTGATCTGTCCTTAGAAATGGTTTAATCTGATGGGTGCGGGTACAGGAGAGTTCAGCTTAGAAATGTGCAGTTGAAGGGGATCTCCTGTGCACCTCACTTCACACTGCAGCCCTTCCTTGGAGTGCAAGGCCTGGATTGTTTTGAGGTGAAGTGAAACCGGAGGATGCTCCCCAGGCATTGCTTGATGAGTGTCCAGGAGGGGCCATAGCGTGTCTGCTGTCCCTCGAGGGACACCTGCCCTGTCTGTGCCCTGCCCATGGGCCTGGAGGTGCATGACACTTTCCCTGCACTGTTTCCAGCTGCGTAGGGAAAAATAGTGTGGGTGAGGGGTGGACGGACGGATGCTGTGTTATCAAGGTACATAGTGTGTCCCAGAGAAGAAGGAAGAATTGTGGTACCTGGCACTGGATGGAGATAGAGGGGTGTGCATCACCTGTGTGGGATTAAAGGAATCATCTACTCCAGTGTCTTCTTTTTTTAAGATGTGTTCTTTTCTAAAGATGTGTTAAAGCAGTTAATGCTTCTCTGGTCTCTTGGAGACATTTTATGTATATTAAACGTCTGTGATGTTTTATTTGACTGAAATTTAAGTGCTTTTTTAAAAATAAAATTTTCAGAAAGTCCCCTTTGGATTTAAAGAAGCACATTTGGTGGCTAGTTTTCAGTTTGAGTGTTCTACAGAAGCAGCAGAAATAACTTTATAGGAAGAAACAGTTAGCTTACTATTCACAGTACTTAGCCTTAACACTCTGACCTGATGCTTACTAGCTCTGATGTAAGGAGGACCAAGTGATGCTTTTGTACTCTTTACTGTGCTTGGCTGCTCTGTGGGCTTGTTGAGGGAGTAGTTTAAATCTGTGACTTGGTTACCTGCTAAAATACTCCTCAGATGAGAACTGAGGAGGAGGATTTTTGTTTGGCAGGTCTCACAACAGACAGCAGTGTACACTTGCTGGAGCAACCAGTGAGCCCTGGCTGCTTCCTGCATTCAGCAGTGCCCCAGTGATAAGCTGATTTCAGACCTGTGTGCCAGTGTCGTTCTGTGCTGCAGGTGTGCTGATCTCACATACGAGCGGTGGGTGCTGTGCTGCTCTCCTGTGCCAAGAACAAAAAAGAATTGATCTTGTGAGTTTCTTTGCTAAGGGGCTGTTGGATGCTGTGCAGTGACAGGTCTGGTGTGTTGCATGGAACAAACTAGGAAGAGGTGCTGAAATGAGAGAAGAGCTCTCCTGCAGCCAAAGGTACAGAAAAGCTGAGAGCTCTGTTGCCTCAAAAATGGCATTCATAAGTATTTGGAGTGGAGTCAGTGTTTGTAAGTGTCTTTTAGAGCTGTTCTTCTGCCCTATTTGCACAGACAGACATTTGTGAGGATGAAATTAGTAGGCAATAGAGATCATGTGATTTTGAATTATTTTAGGACATGAAAAATGTTAAATAAAAATGTATATGATGTTCATAGTGTAGTCAGTGCCTTTCTTCTCCTGTGTGCTATTTTTAGCTAGCAAATCTCTGAACATCAAGTAAAACACGTGGGGGTAGCGTGGGCATTGGCTCTTCTGTACTGACAAGCAGCCTTACCCTGTCCTTCATGGGCGGGGGACACATGGTACCAGCACCTCTCCCTTTCCCTCTTTGCTGAGTTTTATTGTGGCACAACTGGGGTGACCTAGACCGTCTTTGGTTGCTAGAACTCCTATCCCAGAGTTGCTGAAGCTGGGGCAGGGAAGCTCAAGGCTGCACAGGAGGTTATTCCCTACTGCAGAACCCACTGAGCAGTGCTGGGGCTGGGTTCAGGAGATTACAAAGAGGTGAAAATACTTTGGCATTTGGGAAGCAGCCCCCCTTGCATTGTAGGGGGTCCAAAAGAATAATTCACTTCTGTACAAAAGAAACACCTCCTCGAATTTGGCTCAGACGTGAGCGGTTCTGAGTTTTGATCATGTGTATAGTCACCAGTAAACAGAAAGGTAACTTAAAAATGAACCATTCTGATGATTTTGGAGGCAAAATGTTCTGCTTTCACTGTCTTCCCAAAGTATTTAAAAATTCCATAGCAGGAGTGGTTTCAGATTTCAACAGCTGGTTTTTTTTCATACCTTACTTTTTCCAAATGATTGCTGCTGACAAGCTAGGATGCCACAGGCATATTATCCTGAGCTAGTCTGTTTTCCTAAGATGCATGCATTTAATAATAGCTTGAATTATTGAGAAACTTAAATACTTCAAACAAGTTGTAGTATCTGAAATGCAGTTGTTCTTTCTAGGGAAACATCAGCAGAACTCTTAAAAATCTGTGTGTTTGAATAAATATTGAGTACTTACTGTAACACAGGCTGTTGTGATTGGCATGCAAGATTGCAAATTGTCTTCTTGGAAGATTATTTTTAGTAATGTTGCAATTTCTGAACCAGATCTGAAAGCAATCCGGTGAACAATAAACTATACAGTTCAGTCTTTTGACATTGCTTATTAGAAACACTGAAGATGAAGACTTGAAGCCTCAAAAGCACCACCTCCCTGGCCTTCATGGAGCTGGTGAAACTGGGAACTGCTTTGGACCTGGAGTTCTTGTGCTCTAATGCCCAGCCTTTGGCTCTGCCCCTTTTTTTACCAGCTGACCAAACTGTGCTGAGAAATAGCTGGAAAGAATAAAAGAAAAGAAGCACAGCACCAGTCAAAGCCAGAACAAACCAACAATGAACCAATAAATAAACAACAATAAGACTGGTAAATCTGACAGTTAATCCAGTGTAGTTGAGACTACAAGATCTATTTGTTACATGTATTGAAAACTTCGTAATGTTTTACTTGGACTTTGATATTGCTCCCTTTTATGTGATAAAGATGGGGTGGAGTGGTTTGTTTTTGTTTTTTAAACTCCGACTACAGCATTTTGTAAGATTTTCTTACCTGTCTCTTAAAACTAAAATGTTCTGTTTCTCCTGAGTCTTGAAGGTCTTCTTAAGCTACTGATTCTGACCA
The DNA here is from genome assembly GCA_013400915.1 of Pardalotus punctatus. Taxonomy (NCBI): domain Eukaryota; kingdom Metazoa; phylum Chordata; class Aves; order Passeriformes; family Pardalotidae; genus Pardalotus; species Pardalotus punctatus. Next base: position 38,862 of record VZTX01014343.1, on the reverse strand, counting down.
AGATTTTGCTTTGCTGCTTAACTCCGTTCTTTTGATGTTCAGTTACTCCTGATTCTGGTTGGTCTAAATAAGGCCTCCTTTTCTTCCCTGGATTTCTCACCTTGGTGTTTGAATTCTTGTTAATCTGTGCCTTTCTCCTGCCGAATTAAGCTGTTTTGACCTTACCTACTTCTTGAGGCACCTGAAATACTTCTATAGTTATATGGTGAAATAGAGCAGGGCATGGATTTGTCTGAAAATGAAGTCACCAGAGAAAAATGTTACTTTTTAAGTATTTTTTTTTCTTGTCATTATGATTTGCTTGCAAAGGCTGAAGCCAGGAGCTGGAAGGTGGTGTGGTACTTCCAAATCTCTGGGTGGTTTGTAGAAAAAAGCTTGCAGAAGGCCAAATTACACTGCATTTTTGCCTGTTGCTGGCATAAGCAAAGAGGGTGAGACTTTTAGTACTTGTTTTTTCCTAGCTATTTTTGAAAGTCTTTTGCTATGTGTTTAGAGTCTAAAATTATTTGTTCATATAAATTATCGAAGGAAAGGCCAGTAACATACTGGCGAGGTAAAGGCTGCTCAGATTGCTATTAATAAATTCTGGGCATAAAAGTGACTTAAGTTGGAATGTAATATTGAAGATTAGGAGGAACTACTCTCACTGTTCAAATTGGTTCATAAACAACTGAAATAACTGATACTCAGTTCTGTCTTCTTAGCTACTGACCTGTAGAGGATATGCAGTTTTCTGGAATATGTTTGTGTTTTGCCCTTTAAGGTTTTGGGGTTTTGGTTGTTTTTTTTTTGGTCAGTAGTGTTCCTGCTGGCAAGTAGAGTCAGTGGTCTTATTGTAAGCAGCATTAGTGGCAGTATTTTGAATTTAGGAAGAATTGTTTTTGAATCACTTTAATGTGAACTCATTATACATCTGCTCTGTCTTGGGTACTTGACTGTTTTGCCCTAAGAATGTTCCTACTGTATATATGGAAGGGAGAATGTACAGACTTTTTTGGGGCTAGAGTTTCTGTCCCTGAAAGACATGTTTGATTATATACATTGGCTTGAGTCTTTCTGGAGAGAAACATTTTATAGAAATAGACCTTCTTCTCATTGATTTAAGTGTTTTTGATTCAAGAATCAAAACAAAAACAAATCAAAACAAAAACAATCAAAACAAACGAATCTTTTTTTGAGGATAAGGTAGAGAATGTAGTATATTAACTAATCAGACTTCTATTTAAAGCTGGATATGGAAATCTTGCACTTGCTGCTCTTAATGAAAAGTTCTTCCATTTTACTTTGTTTATTTCAAAGGTACAGCTCTCCTTGGCTTTATCTTTAGAGATCCTGTGAGAGCTGTGAGATGAAAAATAGTTTTCTTGGACAGCAAACCGTTGGTGATCAGCTGTTCCTTGTACCTTCATCTTCCCTGCTTATGCCTGGGGAAATGGTACATATTTTATTTTGCAGGCAGTTGACCACACTGCAGCGAGATCAAACAGAGAGCTGGAAGCTGAGCAAACATTTTCATAACGGGAAAATAGCAGAATCTCCAAATATCAATGAAGACTCATACTGTTTATTTTATAAAGAATACTCTTAAATTCATTAGAGTTCAAATCAAGCAGTGTAGACTGGGAAGAGTGTTTCCTTTGTAAATGTTTTGTTCCCCTATGTGCTTTTGTAACAATGTAACTCAAATGGTTTATGTTGGAAAACACTTTTTGAACTTCAGCCTGTCTATTCCCAAGAAGCTGGACTAAGTGATGGGCATTCTTGCCAGACAAAAGGGAGCAGTCTCACCTACATTAACAGGTCCATAGAATTCAGACAAAACTATTTTGGTAATTGTTCACTTAAATTGTTTAAGGGAAGCTATTTTAGGATAAGACAAATTATCTTGTTGGGATTTGGTGCTATTTCACTTTGAAAAGATACCATTAACTAGGTCACTTTTGTTCCAAAACAGTGACCCTGTGTTTACACTTCTTTCTTGCCTTGAGCTGACCACAGGTGTGGGAGGTTGCTGTGGCTTCGTTAATGAGATACTATATTTTGTTAAGTTGTGGTTGTGTGTGTGTGTAGGTTGTGTTACCAAGAATTATCTGGTTCTTTTGAGCTTCCAGGGCAGTTTAATCATAAAGCTGGAGCAGTCCTGCCGAAAGTCTGTTCTTTCTTTACCCCATTGCGGAGTTTTCTCTCTTATATCCCTTGCATAGATCTCAAGCTTGAAGAACTGGTTAAGGGAGCTAAACTTGACCAAAATGTTTTTGTCATATCATCTTATGATAACTCTCCATTCTGGAAAGAAACCCACCCAGCTTAGGCTTGTCAACTCAGCAGAGATATTGATCATCACATGTCCTTCCTTCTACTGCATTCTTACATTATTTTATGGCTCTAAACATGTCTACCCTAAGACCATTTCAGAGCCCTCAGTGTGTACTAAAGGCTGGTGATGGTATACAGCTGCTTAAAAAAGCACAGGAAAATCCTGTCCTCTTGTGTTGTTGCACAGCCTGGCACAGACAGAAGGTGGTTGCTGCTGAGCCCAGTGCACGGGGAGGAGAACCTGCTTCAGCTGGAGGATGTGTTGCTCAGAGGCTGTCCCAGCAAAAGTGAGGCTGTCTGAAATGATCCTCTCCATGTCTGCGTGGCTGGGATTTCTGGTGGAGCACGGGAATGTCTCTGGTGCCAAATGCTAGTGAGCCTGGGTGAATAACTGCTTGCTTGCTGCAGGCGTGGTTTGGAGAGTACCGTGTAATAGCAAGGCTGAGAGTGGTGGGAATACCCAGGACTTTCAAGCTTTGGTTGTTTTAGCTGAGGCATCTTTAAGTCCTGTACCAATTCCTTGTGAACTGGTCTTTTCTAAAATAGCTTCCCAACCGTGCAGCAAACTGATTTTAAGGAAAGGTATGTGAATCACACCTCTTGGGCCTGTTCACCAGAGGGTCCAGAGTGCTTGGTTGGACTGGTCCATTCCTCATTACTTGCTGTTCCTTTGATCCATAGGCTTTGTCTGCAATAACTTTTTTAAAGATCTCCAAAATTTCAAGCTGTTACACTGAGACACTCTAAACAGTGGTTAGGTTATATCTTACATAGAGTGTTTGTGGCCACTCCTTTCTTTACTTCCAGCCTCAGTTTATGGAAGAAAGGACAAAAGGGGAATGGGTATATGCCCGAAGAGGCAGTGACACTGTGCTGCTTTTATCTTGGTTTTACCTTTGCTGTTACTTTGGCAGCTGCATTTCTGATTTCCAAACTTGGTAGTTTCTTCTAAAAGATATTCACATGCCAAATCCAAATACTTCTGTTAACAGCATCATCTCCACAGCAATTTTCATGCTAATGCAGATTTTTCCAGTGCTTGACAGTGTGTGTTTCTTGAGTCTCCCATTGTGAAACATGGTTACACCTACATCAAGTTGCGCATACCTGGATTTAGGTGTGTGCAGCATGTAAATGGTGCGGTGCATCTGTTAATCAGGAATATAATTAATTTTTGTTGGGAAGAGAGATAAATGCCAACTTGCAGTTGATTGCAGTTTGCTGCTAGAATTACTAATAAGCTTTTTTGTTTTATATAACAGGCTGGATGGAAGGAAAACCACGCAACATTCATGAATGAACTGAAAAACCTTCAGGCTTCAGGACTAACAACCCTTGGTCAGGCACTCAGGTCGTCGTTTGACTTGTTAAATCTCAATAGATTAGTGTCTGGAATAGACAATTATGGACAGGTAACAAATCTATTCATAGTCTTTTGCCTTTTATATTTCTATGTTTTTTGAAATTGCGGTTGGGTGGGATTTTGGTGGTTCAAGTTTGGTTTTGCATTTAACTTTTTTTTTAAATATTGGATAGCTCTGTGTAAAAGCTTGAACTGGGAGCTCTTTTTTTTCTTATTATGACTACTGAAAACACCCTGGAAAATGCTGGCATTTTTTCCTTACTGAAGTACAAAGAAGCGTAATATAAAAGCCCCAACTGTAGATACACAAAAGTGGCCCATCTTGTGTAGTTCTGTGTGGTTCCACACCTATTAAATAAAACTACAGGATTATTTTGAAAGATTGTTTATCTTACTCTTACTTTTATAATGATAAAAATACAGGCTTGTAAGCCTGAGTGTTAGGATTACTCTTAGCATTCCTGTGCTTTTGTCTGTAGGGAAGGAATCCGTTCTTTTTGGAGCCATCTATTTTGATTACCATCACAGATGGAAACAAACTGACAAATACGGCTGGAGTCCAAGAGGAGGTAAACTCACATTAAGTTCTTTCAGGTTATGATTGTGCAAGTTGGTGGTATGCTGAGATGAATATTAATTGGTTTTTTCCTGCTAATTGTACTTCTGCGTCATTGATCTGTTTTTATGGAGAATAGAAACCAACTATCCTGTCACTGCCCAGCCCCTACATTCAGAGTCTGTGAGGGTTTTGAGATGAGAATGTCAGCTAAATTAGTGGGTTGGAGAGAAATGGGGTCTTTTACAGAGAAATGAATTAATTTGGATACGATGTTTGTCGATGGTTTGTCAAATACTGGAAAATAGTCTTAAATCTTTTCTTACCAGCTTCATCTTCCGTTGAATTCTCCTTTGCCTGGAAGTGAACTAACCAAAGAACCATTCCGTTGGGATCAAAGGCTATTTGCTCTGGTACTGCGTTTGCCAGGAGCTGCATCTGCTGAACCAGAGCAGCTTGGGAGTGTGCCTACTGATGAATCTGCTATCACACAGATGTGTGAGGTTACAGGAGGTAACTGGATGCTCTTTTGCTTTGCTTCATATTTGGCATTTGCCTTGAAATATTTCTTTTCCTTTAATTCACCTTCACCTCTTCCTCTTTTCTCTGTCTGAATTACTCAATGTCCATGTGAATCCATGTGGTGCTTTCTTGGATTCCAGTAGTACAGGAGAACTTCAAAATAAAGCAATATTCCTATTTCAGATCTAGATGTGAGAGCATTTTCTAAATGTAGTAGGAGGCTTTGGAAAATTTCTTTGGTTATTCTGGAGGTTGGCCTTTCTCTTCGAGGTGGTTTTTTTGGCTTTTTTAATTTTATTTTAAATTGAAGTGTTGAATTGAGCAGGACTGTTATTAGTGAGTTGTTAATTCTACTGCAGGGCTGATAAGCTAAATTTAATCTTAAAAGAATTAATTCTGGAGCCTATTGCTTGATATGTTGATCAGAATTTTTTTTTAATTGGTGCTTGGAGCAATTGTTGCGTGGGAGGAGGAGGAGGAGGTTTGGGTAGACAAAAGCAGATAGCTTACATAGTCTTGCTGAAATCAGGGCTTCATGACGGCTTCTAAACTTGGCATTGGTCCAGTCTGATGAAGCTTTAATGGCCTCTTCTAGTGACAAGTAAAGTCTCAGCAGGTTGTGGGTTTTTGATGCTTTTTCTTCGTTGTATTGCACTTGCAAAGTATTTTGCTTTTTACATAAACTTGTACAGATTTTGTTGCCATTATTTTGGATGAAATTTCAAGCCTTGGTAGTGTGATGTAGATAATAAAACATCTTCCTTAATTAAGATTACTCAAAACTTGTTTTTTATTTTCCCATGTAATTTCTCTCTTGCATAGGTCGTTCATACTGCGTTCGGACACAAAGAATGTTGAATCAATGTTTAGAATCTTTAGTTCAAAAAGTCCAAAGTGGTGTTGTTATTAACTTTGAGAAGTCAGGACCAGACCCAGCTCCTATTGGAGAAGGTACAGTGATTGTTGGGTTTTTCCCCCCTCCTAATGATTAAGATGAAATGTTCTGTTTCTGTGTAAATGTCCTTAAGTGTCTTCCATGTCCTTCCTGCCAGCTTTTCCCTGTAGTGTACAGGATGCCTCTTTTACAAATGTTAGTTTGATCCTTGCTAAGTTAAATGGTGCTATATGTCTGCACATGCTTGTATGGATCATCTACTGCTGGCTGGCTCTGTGTCACTCTTTTACCTCTTTTTGGGTGGCTGAGGAAAGTGAATGTTTGCAGGAAGTGTTTCAGTTTGAATTACAGTGTTGTCAAGACTGTACTTAAAATAATTAAATCTAGCAGTAGTTTATTTAAACACTTAAACATCTCTAAAGCAATCTCAGTGCTTAATTTTCTGTACATTTTCATTCTGCTAAATGATCACAGAACAGTAAGTTTCAGGTGCATGTTCTTAGCTGCAAGTGAAAAACTGTGCAAAAAACAAGGAATTCCTTTGCTTCCTGTGAGTCAAACACATAAGAGGAGAGAGGAGAGTGCACTCCAGATGTGGAGCAGTTCTTCAGATTTGCAGATGTTCATGGTTTAAAGGAAGAGGAGGGGGCTGACCAGTTCCAATTTAGGAAGTTAGGACCCTGGAATATCAGAAAACATAATAGCTTTTAGCATCACCTGAACATTCTAGCAAAGCCAGCTTTATTCCTGCTTTCATTCTGGAATCACCTTTTTCTGTGTTTGTTTTTTCCTTTTGCTTATTTAAATGTCATTTTGTTGGAAGGCTTTCTTAAAATGCTGTGCAGGACAGCACAGCAGCAAATTCCCATGTCTCTGGTGACCCAAATGTTCTCTCCTGTGTGGCAAAATGACTGGTGAAATTTGTGAGGTTTTTTGTTTACTTCATTTTTGTCACATTTGAGTGCTGGTGGACTGTGGATATGAATGTACAAAAATGTCAAGACTTTTCATCTCTGTGGTGATTGAGAAAGTCCTGAACTAGAGAGAAGTATGATAGGATTTACCCAAGCTGTAAAAATCATTGTTTTTATGATGCAGAGAAACCAAACTGATGTGTCACTGAAACATGGCTTCCACAGTATTACTGGCCAGTTCTCTAAAGCAAGGAAAACTAGTAATGTAAAATCGCTTAAAAACAAAGAAGGTTGTTTTAAGTGGGTGATCTCTGCTGTGCTGTTTGCTTTGAAGAGCAGTCTTTGAAAACGAGCTGTCACATCTGTAGGGCTGCAAAGTTCTTTGTCCTCAGCGTGCTGGTGCGCTGCAGTGGACTGGCAGGGAACGCTGGCCTTTCCAGCAGGCTGTGGGGTTTAAGGGATCTCTGAATTTTTGTAACTAAAAACGTGACAAAAGCTGCCTCCTGCAAGATGCATCCAACTTCTTCATGAAACTTTTCTCCTCTTTTGGTTTCCACTAGTGGCGGCATCAGTCAGTGAGCATTGACAGCCCATGTAGAAATGTAAATGCCAATTCTCAGCCTTTCCAGGTGCAGCAGAACCAGCAGCAGTAACTTGATGCTGCCTGTGGGAGCTGTGTCAGACACTGAGCTTAAGCAAATACATTTTCCGTAATTACCTCTTATGCCTGCTGCACTCACTGTGCAATGGCTGTGCCACAGGAGCAGAAGGGAGATCAGGGCAAGTGTTGTAATTGTTTCTCAGATGATTTTGTGATACACCTGGATGCATAGATTATTTCAGACTCTGATGTAAAGATCTGTATGTGTTTGGAACAAGAGTAATGAAATGCCTTACTGGCTGCTAATACAGAGATTTTGCTAGCAGACAAATGCATGCATGTAGCTTTTCATTTTCTTTTTGTTTGTTATTTTGCTTTCTTTAAATTTTAGATGGACTTGTTGATTCATCCAGGCCCATCAATTCATTTGCTTCTCAGCCGTGGCATAGTTGTCATAAACTCATTTATGTACGGCCCAACCCTAAAACGGGTGTTCCTGTGGGGCATTGGCCAATCCCAGAATCTTTTTGGCCTGATCAGAATTCACCAACACTGGTAAGTAAAATAAGAACTGAAAAAGGCTTCTACACTCATAGTTGAACAGCCTGCAAATAGATAATGGATAGAGTGGTTTTTACTTTCTCTAAGATGATGTGACTTTTCTTTAAAAGGTTAAAACTGTTTTTAACAGTGGTATAATCTAATGTGGATACTGTAACCTGTGACATTTCTTGTATCCAGAAAGTTCACTTCCATGTATATGGTTAGTTAATTTGGTGAATTGTTTCTAAAGGTTATAAAGTTGAATGCTGGTATCTCAGACATGTAAGTTACTTCACATACCACAAATCATAGCGAGTCTATTAAATTTTAATCTAAGATTTATAAAATTCGTTTACATGGAAAAAAGAGTATTTGTTTTCGAAAAAAGATCAACCAGGGTTTTTTTTGCTTAGTATTACTTCATGTGTGGACTCTTCTTTCACTGGCAGGAAGTATTAAAACTTAAAAAGAAGAGCTACTCCCTGCAATAAATGAGGAGAAAACAGTATTCATTTCTCCTTTTCTTACTGAAATGATCATATGTTTGGCATGCCTTACTAGCCTTTCTAAACATCTTCTTTTGTTAGGCATGTTCTGTTCCTGCACTTTTCAAGTGCTCAAGGTACTGTCCATTCCCCTTGCTCCCACCTCCTGATTAAAGAGGGGGGGGGAAGATTTGTAGAGAATTCCTTGAGAGATTCTTTGTGAAATGACTGTAGTCTCACATCTGTTTTTCTGTGAATGTCAAATTAGGAAGCAGAGTTGAAGTTTCTTTTAAACCTGTGTGTGTTACTGTAGCTTGATTGACATGAAGCCTTTTAAATATCAGGATAAATAGTGGCACATTAACCATGTTTTTCTCTTGGTGGGAAGAATGTATCAGTGTGTAATTTTTTTTTTTTAATTTATTTTTTCAGTTAGAGTAATATTTAGTTAATCTATATTCTATTATGGGAGCTTGTATTTTATTCTCTTCAGAGGAAAATTGTGGAAACGGTGTTTCAAGACTAATAGGATAGTAAAATACCTGTTTATGTATGTTTTTAAGAGAATTAGTTTACCATAAATATGTGAAAATTGATACCATTTTTCCCCCTTTCAGCCTCCGCGCACAGCTCACCCCGTGGTGAGGTTCTCCTGTGTGGATTGTGAGCCCATGGTCATAGACAAGCTTCCTTTTGACAAGTATGAGCTTGAGCCTTCTCCCCTCACCCAGTACATCTTGGAACGAAAGTCTCCCCATACCTGCTGGCAGGTACTTGCCCTTTATGATTCTGGAAATGGAATGGGTAATCTGAGGTACTTCAGTCTTTGCAAGCCTGGAGAATTGGGGTCTGGTTCAAACTGCAGCAGATGAGAAGAAACATGTCAAGGTTTCGCTTACCTCCTTTCTAAGGAGAATTATCAGCAGTCAGAATGAGTGTTCCCTCCACAGGCTTTGTAATCTCATTTAATTCTCTTTCTAGGTCCATCACATTTTGCTAAGAAATGTGCCCCCCAGGTTCCATTTTTGGCTAAATTGAAATTCTCTGCAGGCTTCCATTTGCTTACAGGGAAAACCCAGCACTAGTTTCCATCATGTTACCTAATGAACAGCTGCAAATCATTTTCACTAGATGGCTGAAGCTGCTAATGGGAATTGAATGGAAGCTGTTGATCCTGTTGACTAGATTGGCCTTGAAGAGGTCAAAGTTCTGTTGCTGAAATCCTTTGTCACATGCTCCTTTTGTAATTTTTTTGTAAGTTTCTGTGTCCTCTGTAGAATAGGGCTCCCGTCTTGGTAGTGTTCTTGTAAGTAATTGCTTAATGTGTACACCAAATATATGCATATTCAGAAAAAAAATTCAAATTACTTTAAAAAACTTAATTTCAAAAATACCCTTTAAATATTCATAGGTACATTATTTGCCTGAGTTACTAAAATTACTCTGTTGTTTTTCAAAAACTGCTTTTCTTCTCCCAGCTACACATCAGACCCTTACAAATCAGAGAAATAGGCTCATTGTCATAGAAACCATGTAACAAACCCAGTTCCTTATGCCCTGAAAAAACAGAGGAAAACCACTTGCTATTTGCTGCAAGGTTTATTTTTTTCGAGGAAAACTATTTTTGACTTAGATGTGGGTTATTTTCCTTGCCTCAGTCAAGAATATCTTACCATTTTTATCCTGTTGAAATGTTGTTTGCATGTATTGCTTTTCAGGGTTAATACCCTCATATGTGTGCACTTAAAAAAGCAAAGTCAATTTTAAGAATGTTGGCACTGGGCATAATCGAGACATTTCTTGAATGTTTGTTTCGTTTGCTTAATTTCTGTGCTTAAAAAAGTTTTATATTTCTTTTTATCAGTGTTGTGAATTTTAGTTGTGCTATTTTATAAGTCAGAAGAATTAATTTCAAATTGTTGGTTTATTTAACATTCCTTCAACAGATGTCCCCTAACCTATTTTAAATAATTTCAAAAACTCTTCAGGGCATCACTTCACAGTAGTTTCACCAAAGCAGTAAAGATTATTCTGTGAAGAGCATTTCCACACTCACTGGGGGTACGCTAAATGTTGCATGTCTCAGTTTTGTGACTGGGGAATGTAAGTCCATACCCACCTTGATGTGTTCAGATTTGTCTGTTCCTGATAATTTACTGTCTTAATGCAGTTGGATTCAGATTGATTTGAATTTTTAAATGCCCTGTATTTAAAATTTTTCACATTCTTCATTCTAATGCAGTGATCTCTCTTATTTTTTGTCAGGTATTTGTGAGTAGCAGTGGAAAATACAGCGAACTTGGCCACCCGTTTGGGTATTTAAAAGCAAGCACTACTTTAACCTGTGTAAACCTCTTTGTGATGCCTTACAACTACCCTGTTTTACTTCCATTGTTAGGTAGGTAACACATCTACATTGGACTGCCAGTGCAGCTCCTTCAGAGTAAAAGCAAAACAATAATGGTTGGTTTTCTGCCTTAGATTGAGACATTATAAAATAATGGAGATCAGAGTAGAGAATGTTGCAAACTCTTTTAACATACTTTGGGAGGAGAGGATTTTCATACCCCCTCTCCCTTTTTTTCTCTCCAGCAGAGGAGGAGAGCTACCTGCTTCCAGTGCATGTTTGATGCTGTTCACCTCCTAGACACGTAGCCTCTTCCTTAACCTGGAGTAAGCTTCAACCTCCATTCTTTTCCCTCATTTAGGGTGTGGTGTATCCAGGTTTTGCACTGCTCTTGTAGCAGCTTGTTTTTTACTGGAAGATGAGATGCAGTGTTTGTCACGGGTGCTGGGAAGAGGGAATTCCCTAATGCAGTTTAGAGCAGTAAGAAGGAAATTGAGCAGTGAAACAGTCTGCATTTCTTTCGTGCCCAAAGGACCAGGTTTTGTTTTTTCTTTTTTTACTCCCACAATGAAATTATTTTCTAAAGAAAGATGATATGAAAAGGTACTGTGTGTGTAACTGCCACAGTAATTGTGGTTGGTAGGGATCTGACATAAAGGTAATGGCAGAAAGGAGTTTCCAGGGTGCCGCTAACCCTTTCAGTTACAGATGCTGTAAGGCTTTTTTGTTCTAGTTTTTGTGGGTGTGTTTCGTGATACAGAAGAACAGTGATCAAGAGAATTAACATTGAGTCTTACTGTCTTACACAGGATTTTTCCATTCATTTCTAGGAAGAAACACAATTCAGAAATGCCTTTTCATAATCCTGGTCATAACCAAAAAAGAAGAGACTTGCCCTTGCTGATGATGTCTTTTATAGTTATCTATCTAGCCTGATAATTGTCCCAAAGTGGGCGAGGATGAGAGTTTCTGTGACTTGGTGGTTCCTGAAATACTGCAGCAGATCCCCTAGCTGAAAAGCCATCACTGATCCTGAATTAATTCCCCTGTTCATTTTGATGTTGACGTTTGCAGTTCTGCCGTGTCTTCGTTGGCAGCTCTTGTCTTCCCCCTGCTTTTTTTTACAGGGGTGTAAAGCTCTTCCTTCTCTCTGAGGAAAAGCACTTTTCAGTGTGTGCAGTGCTATTCTGCAGTTTACTCACCCGGTAATCCCACTTACATTTCTGAAGGCTCTTTAAAGGAAAATGCAGAGCTTCCACATTGCCTGAGTTGTAAAGTGGATATTTTCTTCAGGGCACAAATGCTATGCGTTCCATATTGTTCACACAAACACACAGAGTGTTACTTTCAGATCTCCTTCCAGGACTTTGATTATCCTCCATCTCTAAGGCATGGTGGAATTAAGTTCTGTGGAATATACATTCAACACAAAAGTAGATCTGGGCCCTTTTCTATTTAGCAGTACAGAAAATCAGTGAGATGATAAGCAGTGTACCTGGTAAATTATTTGTAGATGTTGCTAACAATACTGACTCTGTTTGGCCCTGTAGGTAGGTAGGAACACTCTCGCTGTGTTGTGCTTCATACATGACAATAGTAAATATTGATGGTTCAGCAGAGGGCTGATTTGGGTGTGTAAAACCAGCTTTTCATTACTCTCATCCAGATTTAAAAGGATGTGAAAACTTCCAAGACCAGGAGAAGTCTGCTCATTCAGCCACTACCTCCCATATTGTGCATCAGTGCAGTTCTAGTGGCTCCTGCCTTACTGGTAGAATATTGTGTTGGAGGATTGGTTGGGATAGTACCATGGATAATCTGTCTCTGTACTGTCTGGTGACTCTTTCAAAGACAAAACCACTTTACAACTGTGTATTTGTACTGTATTATCAAATGTGTTCAACCTCATAAACAGGTAGTAAGATGATTAAGAATTTTTTTGCTTGTGTTTTTGTTTTCCTCCTGCATTCCTGAGCAGGGGAAGTTTTAATTCTCTTTTTGAAAAGTAGTGTAAGACACAGCCCTAAAACCAGGTAAGATAGGTAGGAGTGAGGAAGCTTGCTGGTGATACTTGAGCAAACTGAGTGGTCTGTGGCTGAATTAGGTAAATTGTGTCATATCCTAGAGCTTTGGTGGTTTTATGTTTTTGTTTCTGCACGAGTGGATTTGGGAGTTGTGTAGCTTCTCCTGGCTTTTAACTTCGAGAACCAGCTTTCAGAAGCCTTGTAGGTTAAAGGAGCCGATTAATAGGACTTGATAAAGCAGGGAAGCTGCATAGTCTGTGTGTTAACCTGACCTGTGCACTGTATTTGGTTGTCTGACAAAAACGCTGCTCTCTGGTCCATTTCCAATGGTGGTGGATAATGTGGGATGTACAGCTGGAGCTGAGCAGCTCCAGTTTGCTGTCAGAAGGCTAGAAAGAAGTCCTGACTAGCTTGATGGTGGTTTGCTCCCAGAACTGAGGAGGTGGGGTACAGTTCTTTCTGTTCAGTGGGAGGCTGCTGAAGGTAGAACTTTTCACAGGCAAATGCTGACATGCTTAAATGCTGAATGCTTGGCCCACAGATGATAAAAATTTCCTTATTGAAGGATTGTTGCAAAGCTGTTGTATTTCAGGTGCTGTTCTGTTTAAAAACGTTTGTTACAGCCAAGTTCATGAAGCAGAAGTCGAAGGAGGGGTTTGAGGGAGAGCTGAGTAAAGATGGGGTATATTTCTAAATGGTTCTGCCTTGCCTAAGATGTTTTCTTGGCTGCTTTTAGCTGCCAGGATGGGAAGGCAGGTACTGCTGGGCAGTAGGAGTGACTGTTCATTGGGAGTGCCAGCAGAAGCAGCAGTGAAACAACCATGCAGGAAATGCTTTGAGAAGGTGGTTAATACCCTTTTTCTGTGGGTCTAAATATGCAGCAGGATGAGAATTTAGAAAATGTCTGCCTGTGAAGGACTGCAGCATGGATAGTTTCCTTTGATGCTTCTACAAGGCTCTGTGAGAGAATCTGCCAGTAATGATTTTATGTTTTGGAAACTAAGGGCTGTGTCCTCCCCAGTGTGAGCACAGCCTGCTGTGGCTCGGGGAGGGAGAGCCAAATATACATTTTGATACGTTTTGTATCAATGGAGAAACAGTGACACAATAACTTTCTTAGTAAATGATGGATGCTATTTTCCATTGCAGTGCCTTATTTTTGGCTAGATGGTTTGCAGGAAAGGATACTGTTTTCTGTGAATGTAAAATCATGAGTCTCTACTAACTGGAATAGAGCAGTATATCTATTAGTGCATAATTAGGAGAATTACAGGAGTCAACAGGGAATGGTGGTGTACTTGCTCAGGTGGAATTTAATGTGAGTGGTGATTTTAAAAAAAAAGTGTTAAGTTTTACTTTGGGTTACATGGTGCGTGAACTGTTGTAATTTGGGCTCCAGCTGAACTATTGAAATTACCTGCTGACTCTTCTCTCCCTCATGCTCTAATTTTTTTTAACTGTTCACTGATCTTAAAAGGCGCATCCAGCTCCCTTCTATAGTACTGGGTGTTAAAAGTGTGTATTGTTGTCCTGTTTGTCACAATTTGGTTGTTTTGTACATTAATTTGAAGTGGATAAAAACTTTGCAATACAGTTTTCACTTACCTGATCTCTTGAGTTGTTACAGCTTGCAGCCCTTTCCTAATGGCTTTTAATACCATATTCCCAATTATCTAGTGCTTTTAGCTTTTCCAGAAGTAAAAAGAATTCTGCAATAAGTGGACTATACAGAAATTAGTATCTGAAAATTAATAGGTTGAAGTAAAACTAAATTATGTAAGGATTTTTTTTTTTACTGCTTTTTGATTTTTATTTGCAAAAGTTTGGGGGTTAATGTGTGAAAGACATAGTTAACTGGATTATTGTTAGTTTTCTTACTTGTATAAATCATCATGTGCAGCCCAGGGCACAGGGGGAAAAGTGCTTTTCAAGTCCTTGTGTTGCAATCTGCTGGCAGTGTGTGTCAAACTCTTGAGGTAGAGGCAGGTAAGATGCTGATGGTGAAGTTCTTTTTGAAACTTAGGGCTGTGTTTACCACCCTTTTGAGAGGATGGCAGTTCCTGCAGTGAGTTTGTGCTGTGGGGAGGCTGGTTTTAAAAAGACAAATCTTTGCTGAAGCTCTGCGAAGGGTTTGAGAACTTTTTCCTTGGACAGCAGAGATCAAGGAGGTGCTTTTGCATTTGATGACTGGCAGTAGATCTGTGCTGTGGATGGAGACTCCCAGCTGGCTGAGCTGAGGAGTGGCTGTGCCATGTCACGGTGCCTGTGCAGTTACTGGTACAACCTCACAGTGCAGGAAGTGAGACACTAATCAAGTGCTGATAAGGGGTTTAAGGTTCAAGCTGTACTCAACCAGCTCATAGACTGTAAAACATTAGGACATAACTACGCTAAATACTGAACATCTTGCATTTCAGTTTTTTTTAATGTTGAATTTTGAGAGGGGATGTAGTTTAACAATTTGCCGCAAAAAGATAATAGATCTATGAGATGAGAATGGATGTTATTTTATATTTGCCATGTGTCATTATATCATCCCAGGTTCTTTTGGATAATAGTGCTAAGCTTGTGGTATATTGAGATTTCAAATGGAATTTTGATTTGTCCTCTCAAACTCCAGCCCACTTTCTTCAGGCCAGGGAAGAGAAGAATTAGCATCTGTAGTGTGGTTTTTATATGTAATCCAGAATTCATTTAGATTGGAAAATACCTGTAATTGAGTGTGGTTTGTCTATGAGAACTTGGGAAGTAATATCATAACATCTGTTCAATTTGTGCAGAGTACTATGCAAGTCAAATTTTCTTCTCCAAATGCATCTTCCTGAAAGCTCAGTCTGGAGAAAACAATTTCCTTGCTGCATCTGTCTTTTGCACACCCTCTTCTGTGCATCTCTGTCTCCTGCAGCTCTCCCCAGTTAATTTTTGGACATCCCTTTCTCCAGACCTGCGTATCCTTCCATTAGCCTCACTTTGCCAGCATGCTACAATCCTACTAAGAAGAAACTTTATTTCAGTGGATAATTCATAATTTCAAATGGTAAATTGCAGGATGCTGTGTTTGGTGTAGAGACCACTGTCACAGTTCATAGTGTGCACAGCAAATAGGTCCACGCTCCACCTCAGTGATTCGTGAGCAGCCAGGTGCACGCCTGTAGTGAGCAAAGTGCTTCTAAAACAGTATCCAAAGGAAAGGAGTGTCTGGTTGCCCCTTTCTTAAAGGGCAGCGGGTTTTTTTAGCTAATTTCTGTCTCTTGCTTATACCTGTGGGAGACTTTGCTGCCCTGGCATGAGGCTCAGGTGGTGTGGCTGGAGGTAACCCCTTCTCTGCCAGGGTGCAGCTGCTGCTGTTGGCAGCAAGGCCAGCAAAGCTGGCCAGAAGGATTCCCTGATTGGATTTTTTTTATTCTTTCCCTTTGATGCTAAAGGATATTTTTACTGGAGACCAGAATTCATCATACATGTTGAACAGAAGAAAGCTGGTCTGAAAGTGGAAATTGAACCAAATTAACGTTGTTTGGTTTAATCAGATACAGGGACTCCCTGATGATGCAAGAGAGAGGCAAGGGAGGTGAAATCCTTAACAGGTGAATCTGTTGCACCTTCCATGCTGCTGGTAGTTGTGTGCAGTGTTTAAGTCTGGTGTACCTTGTAAGTTTGCTTGCACTGGGGACTTGCTCTGGATTGCCTACTGCAGCTAGGACTGGGGATTCCCAATCCTTCACAACTGAGGTTAAGAGCAGGTTTTCTGGGGGGAAGCCCCACTGGGAGATGGGTGGAGGGAGAAAATGGGGGGAAACCTGGCACGTACGATTTTGGACAAAGCTAAAGGTCTGGGACTGTATAAATGACACCTTCTTTTGTTGTTTCCTTGTTACAGATGACTTGTTTAAGGTTCACAAACTTAAGCCAAATCTGAAGTGGCGACAGGCTTTTGACAACTACTTAAAAACAATGCCTCCTTACTACTTACTGGTATGTTCTTCTCATCTCATCCTCCGGGGTATAATGGCTGGTGTGACCAGAATCCTTTGCATCATACCTCTTCCTAGTAAAGTTTTTTAACATAATTATGATGGCATTTTAGGTAGTTAACATTCTGCCTTTCAGAGGTATGTAGATTAGAACAAACATTTTTAAGAATTAAATAAATTTGTAGAAATACTGAGTTGTAGTAGCTATGTTAAGATATTAAGTGTTTACTAAATGTGTTTTCTGATCATTAAATATGAAATGAGCTTTGATCAAAAATACTTTAGAACATTCAGAGAACCCAAATTCAGCATTATTTTTGTAACTGGACAAGGGAAATGCAGATCAGTTTGTTCATTAATGTGGATGAAGTGCTAGAACTTGGGAAACTGATGCTGACTGGGCCAAATGAAGGGTGGGGGGAGGCACCGTGTCACCTTTTACGTGTAGCTTGGACAATGCACCTCAATATGGACTTGCATCATCCCGGCTATTCTGGACCTGAGCCTTTGAGTGGAAATTGCCAGTGGCACCACGCTGTGGTGTCTTGGTGATGTGGCATAATGTCCATTGTGAGCTAGTTAGACACCAAACTCATGTCACATGTTATCTGAATAGACTTGAATTTTAGTGGCCAAAAGTGGAAAAGCTAGAGCACTAATCTATGTGCCTTAGCTTCCTATAATTGAGCTTATAAATTTCTTTTTTAAATACTTATTCTCTTACTATTGTGTATTTTGTTTTCCTTATAGCCATTAAAGAAAGCCCTAAGGATGATGGGAGCTCCAAATCTGATATCAGATAATTTAGATTGTGGACTTAGTTACAGTGTTATCTCTTACCTTAAAAAACTCAGCCAACAGGTAGTATTGATAAAACCTTTGCAATTAGAAGTGCGTTGATTATTTAGTTTGTGGTAATCTCATTATAAAGCAGTTAATCCCTGTGGGAGTTCATATGGGTGTGCAGCATATGTTACAATTAGAAGATCGGTGAGCATTTCCACTGCAAATATGGATGAATCCAGTGTGGTTCTGTAGCCAGTGATTGTGCCTTCTGTAAGTGGTGGAGAGGAATGCAAAGGAGACCTCCTCAGCTATACTTTAAATATTTGCTAGACTTTAAACTCCAAAGATAATCACTAATTGGATTTATGGCTGCTCTTGCCATTGTTCTTCACAGCTGAATTCGGAGGCTTGCTCTCAGTCTCATGTTTATTTCCATGTGTCCCTTGGCAATGTGTATTTTTTTTAAAAAAGTGTTCTTTTCCATGGCGAGTAAAATCATAGCTCAAGCTTCCTGTAACCTTCATGTCAAAGTCATTCTATGTGTTAAGTGTGTCCTGGTGGGAAATAGTCTTACATATCTTTTTGTCAAGACTGCCATTCCAGGTGCAAGGGCCTTGAAGCTCTTCCTCCTTAGCATAAGGGACTCTTACAACAGTAGTTTCATATCTAGAAGGCAGTGGGGAAGCAGTGCAGCCTTTAAAATTACAGATTGAAAATCCTCCGCCTTAAAGAATGCACAAAATACGTCCCAAAGCCTCTGAATGACTGAGCATCTCCTAGACATAAAACTCCCTGTGTTATTTTGGTAATCTAATGATATGCAAATTCATATTATTTATCTGCACTATGGGGTTGGAATTACTCGAGATGGCTGCTGTGGCTTTCACAGACATTCTCAGCACATGGAACAGTTTGAATGTGTGGAATGCATTATAAGCTCCTGTATAGGCACAGGCAGTTCCAGAATTCTGCTGTGCTCCTGCTGTCCTTAAATTCAGTTTCCCACAGATAATGAATCAAGCTCTGCAGAGGAGGAGATCTGGGGGAAGTGGGTTGCAATCGCTGTGGGTTTTGGGGTTTTGGTTGGTTGGGTGTTTTGTTTTGGGGTTTTTTTTGTTTTGTTTTGGGGGGGTGGTTTTTGTGGGTTTTTTTTCTTTGGGTGGGTTTGGTTTTCTTTTTTGTTTGGTGTTTTTTTGGGGGTTTTTTTGGGTTTTTATTTTTTGGTTTTTGAGTTTTTTTGGTTTTCTCTTTGGAGGTATTGTTAGTGGGTAAAAAAGAACTTACTCTGAATACTGTTAGAGCTTAATACATTGAAATTTTATGTAGCTATAATAAGAAATCTGTGCTAATTGGAGAAGTGATGCTTTTAGAAATTTACTCATAAAAGGATTTATTTTACAACTTTTCTCCCTTATATTGTTACAAACATAGAAGGGAAAACCTTAGTTCATAGGTTGCTTCCAAAATAAACTGAAATTGTATTACTATATCTGAATAATACTGTTGTTTCAGATGCAACTTTACTGTAACTGAAGGCATCCTGCCTTCCATTTTGTGTTTTCTTTCCCTTTAAAGATGGTTCTTCAGGGACTTAGGAGAGTCACAGACTTGCAGCAAAATCAGGGATACTCACAGACCTCCTACTGGCATATAAATTTAGATACACTGGCTAAATATTTTTTCCATATGCTAGCACATTAGGATTTCTTTATGCTTGAGATCTAATCTATGTAATCCAATATATCCCTGGGTAGGTAGTTGGGAACTAAATTTGTAGTTTTATTCTGCTAATGTACTGTGTGTTTTGTACTGGAAATGTGCAGTGCCTGCTGATTCTTTAACTCACGGTGTGATTCCATTTTAGACAAAAATAGAATCGGAACGGATAATAGGTTCAGTGGGTAAGAAAGTTCCACAAGAAATTGGAATAAAAGTGAAAAATCACTCCAGTGGCCTCTCCTTGGTACACAGTAGGGATTTTAAACAACTGCTGCAAGGGATCACTGGGGAATCTCCACTGAGACTGTCGGAAATGAATGTTAAAGAATTTGCTGGATTCCACATAGGACTTTTAAACAAGGTAAACAGCACAGTGATTTTGCATGACTAAGCAGTTAATCTCACCTGTTTTAAATGGATAACTTTTATGGACTTAGTGTAGAAGGAAGTACCTTCACTGAACTGTGATGAGTACAGCATAGGCATAAAGAGGGAGAAGAGTAAATGCAATTTTTTTGCACTTGATTTTGGGACACTGTTTGAAAGCACCGTGGTAGTAAACAAAAATTATTGTGTCTTAAGTGCCAATCTCTGCAAAAAACAGCTATTGTTCGCCCAGGAATTAATGTCCTTTACTCTTAATGGAGCTGAAAGTACTAATGCTGAATAAGGTCATGTTGAAAAGATGGCCAGTGGGCTTGTTGTATCCAATTACAAAGCTCTAAAGTTACTTAAGAATATTTTTTTAATAGTTAATGTAATTACAGTTCATAGTGGAATTTCTGCTTGCATGAGAACTGATGGATTAACTGAAAGTTACTTTCTTTGTTACAAAACTAGGACTTGAAGCCACAGGCATTCAGAAATGCATACGATATTCCTCGTCGCAGTCTTCTAGACCAGCTAACTAGAATGAGAACGAATCTTCTGAAAACACACAGGCTTATCTTGGGGCAGGATGAAGGTAAGGAGTCACAGTTCTTCGTTTATAGTTTGAAGAGAATACAGCTATTTTTGTTATTTCCTTAAAGGTAGTGTTTTTTGTCTCTGGTGTGGGAGCGGAAGTGGTCATTGCATCTCTTGCTGAGTCAGAAGATGTCGTTTTCTTGACACTGGAGGGGAGGAAAGGAAATTTTTGCCTTCTGTCATGCAAGATGTCATGCTTGCTTTGAAGTTTAAAAATAAGTTTCATGGGAGAGCTTTATGAAGTGATGGGGGCTTAAGATAGAGAGGAGCTCTCTTCTGTTTTTTGTGAGGTGCTGGTGGTCTAAAGATGCAGTTGTCAGCATAGAAATTAAAGTTGATTATTTTTCACTCTTCTGTCAATTAAGCTCAGCTCTTACCAGGCTTATTTCCACAATTGCAGTCTTCAGCTCTTCCTCTGTAGTGAAAAGAAGTAGTCAGTTGTAGTTCTTAAATGATAAAACCTGAAACTGAGGTGTGTGAGGTTTGTATTGCCTTAATTTTAAGACTAAATTAAGATCTCTTTTCTGTTGCAGACTGCCTTCATAGTGTTCCTGTTGCTCAG
This sequence comes from Pardalotus punctatus, assembly GCA_013400915.1. Taxonomy (NCBI): domain Eukaryota; kingdom Metazoa; phylum Chordata; class Aves; order Passeriformes; family Pardalotidae; genus Pardalotus; species Pardalotus punctatus. The sequence continues at coordinate 18,292 of VZTX01014343.1, read as the reverse complement.
ATGGGAAATTACCAGGAATACCTGAAAATGTTGCCTTCACCTCTTCGGGAAATTGACCCGGATCAACCAAAAAGACTTCATACATTTGGCAATCCATTTAAACAGGATAAGAAGGTAGGAGGGGCCTTGCTGCTTGCTGTGCTTTTATTTTTAACACAGCTTGAAATAATTCGTGAGTAGAATTTGTCCCCCATGACTACAATATATTGCTAACCCGTGCAGCCTGTGGAAAGGAGGGATGTCTCCCATGTGGTCCAAGAGGAATGTGTACAGAGTCATGCTGGCTTAGAGTGGCATTGGCTCTCTCTGCTTACGTTGGGTATCTGTGTTCTGAAAGCTGTCAAGTGTTCTGAAAGCCACTTGAATCTGAACACACAGGGACTCAACTCATCAACTGATTGGTGAAACAATTGCTGGTTTGTACCGTTACTTAAATTATTACTTTCTTTTCAGGGTATGATGATAGACGAAGCTGACGAGTTTGTGGCAGGGCCCCAGAATAAGATCAAGCGGCCTGGGGAGCCCAACACGCCGGCGTCTCTGAAGAGGCGGCGCAGCATGTCCCCCCTGCTGCGGCGGCCGCAGTCACCGCCCGTTGTCACCAACCACGTGGGCGGGAAGGGGCCGCCCGCTGCTCCCGGCTCCCCCTCCTACCTGAACCTCAAGGGTGTCCCGGCAAATAAAGGTACACTGAGCTGTGGAACAGCAGCTTGGGCGGTGGGGATATCTAGGGAAAAGGTTCTGTCAGTGTGTCTGTGCTTCACTCATATGTAGGAGTGAGTTTCTTTTGTTGGCCTAGATAAACAGGCTGCTGCTACAGCTAATGAAATCTGAAATAAAAAAAACCTGTTTGTATCTGAGATCAGCTTTTAGGGGGTTTTTTGTGTATTCTGTGGCAAAGAAGGAAAGTTAAATACAGTTGTTCCATTTCCCACAAATAGTAATTTCCATACCCACTTATTGCAGCAAATGGAGTAAGAAGAAAGCTCTGTTAGCTGGGTTTGGGGAAGAGAAGGAAAAAGTGAGTTTACTTGGGAGTCGTGACATTGCACTAGTTACACAGAACGTGGTGACTTCATGGTAGTGATACGAGCTGGTAACAGTCCAAAGGGGAATTACTCCCTTGGTCACATCTGAAGTTGAGTAAAAGTATTGGAGTGTTGTCTGGCACTGTCAGATCACTATACAGCACTTCAGACATAAAGGATACAAAACTGTTTCTTTTGGGTTTTTTCTGATGCTGCAGTTATGCACTAGTGAGATACGTGTTTTTCACTTGTAGATACCAATAACAGTGTTGCCCAAGATGGCAATGGAGAGAAGAAAGCAGAAAACTGTCAGTCATTGGAAAAGCAAATTGATGGCTTACCTGTGCAAATGGCTCCTGTGGTTGCAGCTGCTGTGGGAGAGGATGAGATGTTACCCAACGATTTAGACTCTCTACCTGTTGAGTTCAATTGTTTGAGTGAAGATGGGCTGGATCATAAACCTGGTACCAATGCACTTGTGCGAGGGCCTCTGAATTACAGTGTGAGTGGAGATGACCAAAAACAGGCCATGGAGTCTACTTCTGAATCTGTGCCAAATTCCTTTAAAATAACACCTACCATGTTGGAGGGAAGCAATGCTGACATCAAAATTAAAGTGATGAAAGAGGTTCGCAAACCTGGAAGAAGTAAGTAATTTGGGTTTGTTTATTTTAGTAGTATATTATATGTGGTGTGAGAGAAAAAGCTTTTCCTTGAAGGAAGGAGCTATTTTCAATATACACACAACTTCAGATTTTGAACAATTTCTGCATTCAGAAATGGTGGTTCCAGGCCAGGTCAGGGTTTGGTGGCCCTGTATGTTAACTGTGATCGTGGAAATGGGAGGCCTCTCTCTACCCAGCCTGCATTTTCTGAGGATAGGTGTTCCTCGATGCTGGTCTTTAAAGAGAACCTCAATCTGTGGTGCCACATTTGAATTCCTAGATCATCAGTATCAATTCAAATTATTCTATCACCTGTGTTCTGCTCTTAAAGCTAATGCAGGTGTTTTTCTTGCTTTACATATTTTATTATACACAGATCTATGAAACTGGTCTTTGTTTTTCCTTTTGGGCTCTTAAGCTTTTCTGAAATTGCATCTGCAACATTCATTTTTAATACGTTGTTGAATTTTTCTCTTTTTTTTTTAGATTATGAAAAAATATTTTCTCTTCTTGAGGAGGTGCAAGGACCTATGGAAATTCAGAAGTATTTCATTGAATTTGCTATCAAGGAAGCAGCAAGGTTTGTATAGATAGAAATTACTTAGGGTCATAAATTGAATGTTAATTTAGATCATGGTAGTAAACAATAAACTTCATCAGTGCTAGTATTTTGATTTTGTTTTGACATACTTAAATTATAATTGTTGTAGGGATCAACCTACTATGGTTGACCCCTTAAGCATTTTTATGGAGTAAATGGTCTTTAAGTAGAGTTTAAATGTGAATTAGAGAGATGGGTTGTTACTGAAGACCAGCCCAAAATTTGGGCAGGGGCAGATGTATTAAATTAAATTTTCTAGCCATTCTAATGCCAGAAATAAAGTAAGCTCTTCCATACTGGAAACAGAAAGCCTCTGGTAATGCAATTTGTCATGGCTGAATGTTCTTGAGTTGTTCAACTGTATTTTTGGAAGAAATTTATACTGCTCTCCCTCTCTTCTGTAGGTTTAAAAAACGGGTCTTAATACAACACTTAGAGAGAATACTAGAGGAACTAGATTTCACCAGCCCACCCAACAGAGTTAATCATGTCAACAGTAGATAATAATGTACCGGCCAGACAAATGCGGACCAGGAATGAGTTTGCTGTGCCACAGAAGAGTGGAAGAGGATGTAGCTGCTGCCCTCACCATCTTGGCAGTCAAGTGATTTTACTGTCACAGTCTGAGAAGAAGCAGTGGAGCTTTAACTTTAAGAGCCTGATTCGGCAGAAGCTGGGCTATAACCTTAAGGATTTGCTATGAAAGGTGTGGCTTTTTCCTGTGGAGGGTGCTGTTTGCTCAACAGGCGGAAGAAAATAACCATTGCTGCCCCTCCTGCAGGTGATGAGAATTTACTCATTTGAACGCTGTCATTAGACATTTACGTGCTATAGGCAGCAGGTTGCACTAAAATGGGGCACTGTCAAATGCACACACTGTCTGCATCGTGGAGAGAGCCCGTGTGTTCCCAAAAAAACCCTCCCAGAAACACCTGCACTGGTAAAATTGCATGTTGCCACCACAGAGACAAGGGTCTTGTTCCCGAGAACTGCTAGCCATGCCTTTAAACTTGAGATTCAGTGTAGATTGAGAGTAAAGAAACTGCTATTGTGTTAATGAAAGCTAAAGACAGCCCTGTGACTGTTACCACCTGATGGTCACTAAACAATCTACCTCAGACTCTCTTCTGTTTTGTCTGCAGACATTATGAAAGTGCACCTGAGGCTTCCCAGGTCCCCGACTTCAGTTCTCTTTCATCCTGTGAGGAGGACGGAGATTCTTCAGGTGGCCTTGGCACACGCTGTGCTTTGGAAGCACTAAAAGGAAACGCTTTTAAAAACGTGTATTTTAATGTTCATACAAAAGAGATTATTTTGAACAGTATTGTTACCAGATCACTAATTTGATATTTTAACTGTATAAATTTTTTGGAACATATGTATATATAAAATAAACCATTTTATTAATTTTTAAGAAGTGCTAATTGAGGAGTCTGTAGCGGTCAGCACTGAGTTCTTCCAGTTGTCTGTTACCGACAGACTGAGGATATTTTTGTAAAACCAGCTGAACCTGGTCTTGCACACCCTCAAACACAGCTTGTGGTGGTAGCTGCAGAATGTGTTTGTGCCCTGGAGCACCTGCCCAGGTGTCACTCAGCTTGGCCTCTGTGGGGTGCACATTTTTACTCAGTTTTGAGGGCACTAAGTTCCAGTTTACCAAGGCCTTGGTTACCTTAGCTGATATCTTCTCTGTTCGTCTTACTATTTTGTCCAGAGGTAATTCTATATATGACAAAACATACAACGAAGACTGAAGCCACCTGCATGTAATTTTTTTTTCTCTTTAAAGCAGTACCAATAATGTGCCAGTATTAAGTGGCTCTTGGGATGAGTGTGTATTTTGAGTTGTTCGCTCATAACATCCTCTGATCCTCTAACAGCTTTTTTAAAGACAGGTTGAAGTTGTGCTAACATAAACTTGTGCTCTTAGCCTCATACGGGAAACATCCCAGGGATTCCAGTGGACTGGCCAGGCAGGGAAACAGATTTTCATGGTGAGCTTGTACTTCTCTGTTCCTGCGGGTATTTTTAGTGCAAACCAGCCTGTGAGACATCTTTTCCATCCGCTTTGAAGCAGTGGCTTTGGTCTCCTTGGAAGATGCAGTTTGGCCATTGGAATGACACCAGTGAAATTCAAGAAGGAAATGAAATCCAGCAGCAGCAAATCTCTGTCATGGTGTATATGAATGAAGTGACATAGGGGAAGGCCTTACTGTAAATATGCCCTGATTCTTCGAAGTAACTTTTATTCATCTGTGCAGGTGAATAAAATTGAATACCTTTTTAAAAACCCCATGGAAATATCTTGGAATGATACAAAGGGGGATCTACTCCTTCAGAATTTCACATGGAAGCTGTTTGTCACCGTGATGGACCTCCCATGCCAAATGTTGTACTCTTAAAAGGGATTTTATTTACAGAGGGTCAGATATGCTGTGCATACCTCATTGTAAAATGGCCTGGTTAAATGCATCAAGTTGCATGTAATGTGCTATTCTTGAAATAGTAGGTCATAAGAGGAGACAGCTTTCTTCCATACAGTTAATGGCTGTTTAATTTTCATCACTGATTCCAGAGACACTCACTTGATCATTGTGTGTCTGAGCAGGGGCCAAATTTTTAACTAGTGACCTTGTTAGTGTGTAAAGCTGCTCTTTGGTGGGATCCAGTGGCTGCCAAATCAGCTGCCGGGAGCTGGTGACTTTCATTCACCGGTTTGGAATCTTGCACCTCAGAAGCTACAGAATACTCTATTCAAGTGCAAGCAGTGAGCATTTTCCTTTAGCCTCACCGTTACTTTATCTGAATAGATTGAATTTGGGTTAGAATATCAGAGCAGAAGAAACCATAGAGTGAACTGGACATGAGTCTTCATAAGAAGGAAGGAAGAAGGATGTCCTCAGGGGTTGTGTCAGTGCAGAGATGAAGAAAAAGGAGCAACAGCAACTGATAAGAAGCATACACAGCCCTGAATTCTGCATGGAGCACAACATGGACGTGGCTCCTTTAGGAAGCAGAAAATGCTCCACAGCTGGGTTAAGGAGACTCTTAATGGAGAGAATTCCTTGTGAGCCCGACCACAGTGGGTGGTCTTGAACAAACACAGTCCCAAGCTGTGCTGGCACTTCAGGGACAGCCAGGAAGGGTCACGCTGGTGTCAGGCCTTGCCTTTCCTGGTACAGACCATGGCCCAGGAGTAAGAGCTGTGTCACCAGGGCTGTGACCTGTGTGACAGGTGAGCCACTCACAGCAGGAGAGAGGATGGGTCCAGTCATGCATTCAGGAATTGGAAGCTGTTGGTGCTTTGCTCAGACATATATTTTTGAGCCCTTATGTAAGGCTGAAATAATGTGGCACAGTTGAATGTTGTGAAGTAGGGAAGAAATATGGCTTTATGTCTCCTCTAAGGAGCACTGTTTAACAAGCTGAATTAACAAATTTAGTACTTGCCTTCCTGCTGTGGGTAAAGGGGTTGTGAGGTGCTTTGGAGTTTTGATACCAGTGTGAGTTCTGCGTCTGTTTTCAGACCCTCTCTTAACTAGGCCTCTTCAGTGCACGTTATCTGAATTTTTTCTGTTGTAGACATAAAGGGTTTTTCCTCCTAAGCCATGCAGCTCCCAGGCCAGTCACTATGGCAGGTGTCTGTTGGGTGCTGCTGTTCCCAGTTCGGGGGCACAGTGCATTTATGGTAGGCATGTGTATTCTTGCCTGGGTTTAAACCAGCATCAGAGACTGGTTGTCATCTTCTAGAATAGCAGCTGCAGAGGTTGTTACTGTGCTATGCTTGACTTTGCTGTGGTCAGGCAATTGTATGTCTCCCTTTCAGGAAGCTGTAAAAAAATCCCCAAACCTATTTTTTGTTCCTTTTTTTTTCATCTGGTAATTTTCTTCAGGTTCTTCCTCTAAACTGCCTGGTTGAAATGGCAGCAGCATAGGCTATTGAGTTTGATTTCTTTTGGTCTGGTCTTTAGTATCTACTAAGAAACTTTTGATGGAAAAATACAAGAAGAAATGCATTACCTAACAGAAACAAACTGTTAAAAAAAATTATAAAGCTCAATTACAGTGTTTCATACCAGCAACATGGCAACATCGCACCTTTAGCAAATGGACTTGAGAGTGCTTGTCTTGAGAATGTGCAACCTAGTTAAGCAGAAAACAAGGCCAAAGACACTTCAGATCTGGCAGAAAGGAGGTTTGGCAGGGATCTGAAGGAAGGATGTTAGTCACTGGATTTAAAAGGAGCTGCTGCTTGCAGGTCTGCAAAAACAAGTTGAAGTCTATCCTAAGTGGAAAAGGAAGAAACTGGAGAAGAAAAATGCCTTGGGATTTAGTAAAAATGTTGTGGCCTGCAGGAACTGTTAAGCTGTATTCTAAATCTGAATCTTGGGATCATTTCAAGGAGGACAGACTAAACAAAAAATGTTGAACTTTCTGAAGTTATCCATTCAGTTGAGGTGCAAGCTGGTTTGTTTCATCGCCTAAATTAGTCTTGGTTTGGCTTTAGCATTACTGTTTTTCTTCTCTCAGTCTGTGATGTGTTTGTTGTTGTCTCTTGGTAGTGGCTAAAGCAGCATGGCAGGGGAGCCCTGTTGTTGTCCATGGAGCTGGGAGTGCAGGCAGGAGCTGTGGGAAGAGTTGCTGGGAAAGGCAATTGCTGCTTGCGTGCTGTGGAAGGTGGTTCAACTTGACCCGTTCCACTTCAGAGCCTTCACTCTAAAGGTGTATGAGCTGCTTCTCAGGGCTGGTAGCACAGATCTGGTGCCTTGAGCAGCTGATGACTCAGAGTTCAGAGGATGGATGCGCCAAGGAAGGAGTTAAATTGTTGTACAGGCTTGTACGGCCCCATGGTAAACGCTGGAGGATATTTCCATAGGCGGTGGAAGAGCTGAGCTGCACATGCCTTCAGTTACATGGCTTTGCCAGGAATGGGAACTGCTGGTACCATGTAAGGAAAATTGCCCTTTACCAGGAGCTGGGGAGTGCTCAAAGCAACTGCATTTTTCTTCAGATTTTGAGCTTGGGCTGAAGCTCTCAAACAATTTGCTTGAAGTCCAGAAGAATAGTTTGGCCTGGGAAAGGCAGTGGAATGGAAACCTCTGATGAGATTTTTGCCGGAGATCTGGTTTTTTTGAGAGCTTGGGGAAGTTTTATTTTCATATCTGCAGTGGGAATTTCATGGCTGTTTCCTAGTCCTGGATCAGCTCCAGCTGCAATGGAAGTAGCTGGATCCTTGGCATTTGTATATGTTTGCTGTCTTCTCAATCACTGACACTCCTTTAATGCAAACAGTCTTGTGTAATGTCCCTTAAAGTATTGGATACCTCTGGCAATTTGCTGTGTCCCAGTGCTCCGCTCGCCATTGCTGAGCCACTGGTAGGAGGGACAGAGCTTTTTGGGAATGATCCCCATGGTGTGCTTGTTTACAAAGTACTTAGAGCCCTGCAGGATGTTGAGCGGGAGGAGGGGGTTATAAAGCAGTTCAGTAGTTGCAAGGGCAAAGCTGTTTTTGCGTCGTTAGCCTGTTTCTTGTCATTTACTCCAGATTAGGTGTATATTTTAATGTTGAATTGTATTCGTAAATATTTAATATATAGGATATATCAAAGAGAGGTTCAGTCTTTTGTAAAGGATGGGAGACTTCCTCCCCTTGCTTCATCTTGCAGCTGTGACCCATGTGTGCAGAGGTGGCCCTTGCAGAGAAGGATGCTGGGTTGTGCTCAGGTTTTCCACAGGGAGGGACTCTGCTCTGGAATCATCCCAGGTCTTGGATATGTGACAATAGGCAGCTGGAGCTGGATTTTTGCTGGGTTTGTGGAAATGCACTTAGAGTTTCTTGAGGTGGTGGTAGCTGTGTGAGCAGTTCCTGTCTGGGCACAGCTTTCAGAGCTGAGGAAGCTGTTGGTGTATTTGGGGTTTGAGCAGCCACAGGTCTGGTCAGGGCACGCTGCTGTAGTGGCTGCCTGATCCCTTGGCAGTGGGTGTCTCGGGGATCAAGGGTGCTTTCCTAAGTAGGACAGAAATAAAAATGAGCCCTGTTCCCCAAGACTAGAAAGTGATTTTAAAAAAAGGCATTTTGGTGATTGCAGATGATTATAATGCAGCTGCTCGACAGTGACATCCATGCCATGGAAAAATAACATTGATTCTTTGAGCTGTTTTCCAGTCTGCACAGCATATTAAAACCCTTCATGCACAGCTGGCACATTTAACTTTGATTATGTTGTTGAAGTGACTGATCTGAGAGCAGCCTGGATCCCGGTTGCTTGCAGAATTTGAAAATAAGATTGTTCCAATTCATCTGCAGTTGGTTATTTTGGAAGAGAGACAAACTATCTCAAGCACTTCTAGGGCTGCTAATTAAAGTCTTGTGGCTCTCCTCTGAGAGAGTCTTTAAAGATGGATGGAGGGACTTACCCAAGGTCATATAGTGTGTCACTAGCAAAGATGATTATAAAATCTGTGCCCTAATTTGATCTTCCACACTTGAATTATTTCCCTGGTGTGGACAATCCCACCACAAACCCACACACTGGCTGCTGTGCTCTTGTACATGTCGGTGGGTTCCTTTTTCCCTGTGCTCTCCCACCTGCCAGCCTGGGTTTGACATGGGTGCAGAGTGGGATGGGACAGGCTCCCTACTGCTTCCACATAAAGGTGGCTGCAGTGAGTCCCTTTTGCTGGAAGTGTGCTTCTGGGGCTGGAAAAAAGCAGGAGCTTGGAAAGGAAGATAGGAGGGCTGCAGAGATGCTGCCCCAAACCTGTAGGCACTTGTGGTGGTATGGCCTCTTCATTAGAGTTTGGCTTCTGACCCAGGCTGCTCCAGCACCTTTCCTTTCCCAGCTGTGTGAGAGTGTGCTTTGAAATTCCACTGGCATCCATGGGTTCAGGGCTCCTCCCTCTGCACACACAGAACTTAGAAGATCACAGTGATCATTAGTGGAAAAGGAGACGGTGGGGGACTCGGGAGCTCTGGAAGAGGCTGTTTTAAGTGTATCACATCCATCAAATCTTCCTGCAGGAGCTCTGTCAGAGAACAGGAATGCCAGTGTGCAGGGGCAGCGTTTGGCTCGCAGGGAGCTGGATGTGGGCAGGACATGCTGGGGCTCGGCTGCTGGGAAGGCTCTCGCTGGGCTGCTGCTGCTGCAGCCCCTGCGGCTTCCAGCAGGTGAAACCGGGTCAGAGCGACTCCTGGGAACTGTCTGTGAATTCCCCGCAGGAAAGGCAGTTACTGGTGAGTCATGGCCCAGGCTGTGATGGGAAATGGTTGCTGGATAATAGGTTGAGTGATGGTGATGGCTTTTCTTCACACATCACGACCCTGAGGAGGCTCTGACCTCGTGGGGCAGCTGAAAGCTGTTTTTTGTCTGGGTTCTGGGTGGCCAAAGCTGAATTCCTGCAGATACGGCAGGCTCTGCTTCCCAGGGCCTGCCTTGCACCCCTGGACTCGGTGTGCCCTCTGTTGAAGGGAGAAGGGGTTGTGAAAGTAAGGAGATGAAAGGGACAGCTCTTGTCATGATAGGAAACTGAAAAGAGGCTGGAAGCATTTCCCTGTTCATCCTCAGGCACGAGATAGGAGCTCCTGAGGGATTGACCAGTGGTGGATTGGGGAGGTCCGTGCTGTGCTCAGTGCGAGGCTGGCGTGGGGCCTCACGAGTGGGGTTTGTGCTGATGGAGTGCTCTGTTCTGTCTGGAGCTCATCTGATGTGACTCACCCCTTATTCCAGTGCTCCTGTTTTAACTTGCACTTGATTTCTGTGGAGCATCCCATTGCTCTGCTCCCAGAATATGGTGAGGTTGAGCCTCAGGTCTGCTCCTTTCAAGTTCTGCAATTGCTGCCTGAACACAAGAAGCAAAGGCAGAGAAGAGAGTGCCTTGCAGAGCTCCCCTGCCCACTGCTCCCGTGCTGGGAGACACTCAGGCTGTTTCCAAGGCTGTCCTCCCTGCCAGCCCAGGACAACCCAAGGCAGCAGTGTGGCTGCCACCAGCAGACCTGGGTTTGTCAACCAGTCCTGTGCATCCTGTAGGATATGTGTGTCCCTCCCACAGGAGGTAAACGTGGGCCTCACTGCTGGGGCTTTTCTGGCTTTTCCTTTGTGATCTGAAGCTGCTGTGTTCAAACAGGTATGGAAGGAGCAGCTGGCTCCAGCTTCAGAGTGGTGGTGGTGACTTTGACATTGAAATGGTGCCACTGTCCCCAAGGTCCCTCAGCAGAGATCTATGTGTGACAGGAGGCTGTAGAGCAGCATGGTGCCCTTGGGGAAAGGAAGGGGCATTATTTGGCCCCTTCTCTCCCTTCCATGTGCTTTGCATTGTGCTGGGGAGGTGGTGCCTCACTGGGGGCTCACTCAGGCCTGTGGGTGCCTTGGAGGCTCTGGCAATGGCCCAGGGAGTGACAGCTTGGTGTGGATGTAGGGAAGAGAAGCCCCTCTTCGGAGTGCCTGCCGAATTGGCTGCTCCAAAACTGCTTTGGGGTGCAAATATCTTGATTTGTGTACTTCTGCATCCAGGATGGGAATAAATCACTGCTTCAGTATTTGCTGTGCTCACAGGACACTCCTCCTGCATCCTGCACTGCACCAGAGACCTCCTGGGTCATGGACAAGGGATTCTGGAGCAGCCTGGGGCTCCAAGGACATCAGCCCTGGCCTTTCATGGCTGGCCCTGAACTGCTCTAAAATACACAGCAGGAATACCTTGGGGGAGGAAGGGAATATTTCCCTTCTTTTTTAAAATTTTTTATTTTTAATTCTGAAATCCAGAGTGAAGGGCCCCTGCAGCACGGCCTGCCTCTGGCAGATCCTGGGGAAACTGGTTCAGCCAGCACCAGTCTGGGCAGGGAGGGCACTGCCAGTGCTGGGTGCTCTACCTGGTAGCACTGGGATATGAACTGGGAATAAACAGCCACATCTCTCTGTGTGGGGGGCTGTGGGTTCCCCGGGACCACTGGCATAGGATGAGCCATTGGTGTGATAATCCAAATATCACCTTTTAATTTTTTTTTCCATCTCCCTTTCTACTAAAATGGCCTGAGAAGCTCTGACACCACACAGCCTGGGCCCCTGCCAAGGAGCCCTGGGGCTTGTGTTCCTGCTCCCGCTGCCAGGCTCCCGGCTGCCTCACTGCTCTGTGAACTCCCATTTGCCTTTCTTGGCTGGAAAAAGGATTAAGTTAGCAGGACAGGAAAATTAATTAGCTGCCATTTTAAGGATGTAGCTTTCGTCGCAGTCCAAAGTGTTTTGAAATGGCATTGTGTCACTCAGACTGACCTGGGACTGATTAAAAGGCTTTTACCTGCCGGAATATCAGATTTATTTCCGCTGGGGTTCTGCCCCTGGTGATTATGGCTTCAAGGTGAACCTCAAGGCCAAATCCAAGGAGTGTTTTGCCTTTGCTGTTAGTGCTGGCTGTGGAAAGTTGGTACCAAAGTCTTTTCCGCTTGTTTAACATTCAAAATAGCCTTGCTTTGCCCTTCCCCTCTGCAGGCAGCCTGCCAGCCTGGCACACAGCACAGCCAGGACAGTGGGGAACTGCAGAGCTGCAGCTTCCCTGCCTGGCTGGGGGGCTTCCCACAGGGAACGGGGGGACAGCACTGTGGGCCTGGATGCTGCAGGGTGAGCCTCAGCCTTCCTGAACCATCTGGCAGAAAATTGCTGCCTTTTGGTGCAGGTGGCCCTGAAAGGGAGCAGAAATGCTGCCACTCTTGGGGGGGGGGGGCTGTATCCAGCTGGAGGATGTCCCCACAGTTAATGTCCTTGCTGAAGGTGTCAGAGATGGAGAAGGGCAGCTCTGCTGCACTGTGGTGAGGGGTGAGGGAACCCGAACCGTGGGAAGCAAGTGATAAGGAAGCCAAAAATCATTTTAGGTTTAGCATTCCCTGCTTTCTCCAGCAAGGGAGGCTGTGTGGGTGCTCCAAAGTACTGGGAAGGGGCTGTTAGACACCAGCTTTCTTAAGCTGTGCTCCAGCTCTGGGCAGCAGTGGGGCACAGAGTTCGTGGGTCCTGGCACCAGGCTGCAGCGATGGCTCCGTCTGAGATGTGCAGAGGGGACACATCAGATGTGTGACCAGGAGGGATTTCCCCACATCGTGCTGCAGTTCAGCCCTCACTGACCTCTAGAATAAGTGCTTCTGCCAGCTGCACTTCCATTCCAGCCTCACACAGAAGGGCTGCATCAGTGACCAATCTCTGACACAAACTGTGGTCTGCATCCCCTCACATGCAAGGGTGTAAATGACTCCTGCCCTCTTTAGCAATTCCCCACTGAGCTCTCACTGGAACAGTTGAAAAACTCAACAAAGTTAATGCAGATTAAACCTCCTATTTCAGCAATGAATGGAAATTACCAGCACATATTTTTTATTTTACTATTTAATGTAGTAGAAATATCACGGCTTGTAGCCAAAGCAATTCAAGATGTGACGGCTGTAAATGTGCATTGGGCGAGGCTGGAAACTCTCCAGTCTAATTCAAGCAGCTCTTGGCTCAACTCTTGCTTTGCTTTTGAAGAAGCTCATCTGTGAAGCAATGAGAACCCTACACTGCAAGGTAAGCACAAGGTGGCTGTGGGAGCTGGTTTAGGTGCCCCTTCCCAAAACACCAGTGTTCTACCCCCTCATATTCCATGCTGGATGCAGAGCTGCAGCAGCACAGAAAGCAGATGAAGGGTGAGTCTGCTGCTCCCTGGTGCAATCCCGATGGATGCTGTAGTTAAGCAAACTCCTCCAGTGCTTTGCAAACTTTTCAACCTCCCCAGTGGAAAAGCAGAGCGGAGAGTGAAAAGTGATCTTGCTCAAGTCCAGGATTTTAACTATCGCCAGTGCTGGGAGCAGCCTGAGTGCTTCCCCCGCTAAGTGTTGCAATACCAGACCTTGCAGGAGCCTGTCCTGTGGGCTGGCAGGGGATTAGCACATGGTAGAAAAGCCTTTACTGTGGTTAAAGTGAAGACAGAAAATATGTCAGCTCTGCCAGTGAGGATGACAAGGAGCCTCAAAGGCAGGCAGATCCCCCGACTGGTAATATTTCCCTCCTAAATGTTTTACTCAGCTACTTGCAGCTATTTTGCTCTCCCCCTACGGATCTTATCTCCCAGTAATGAACACCAGGCCAGATAGCACTTTCACACAGAGCTGCCATAATTAAGGTGATCACTTCATGTCAGTGCTGGGCAGTCACTTTTAAATAGTCACTCGCCAGGGATTTGCTACAGCAGGCTCCAGGATGGTAGAAATAAACAAATAAAGACTTTAAGGATATCAACTTTTATTTGACATTGTGAGATCAATAAGAAAAAATAATTTGTACAGCTTTGTGATAGAACCGTTGCTGCTGCAGAGCCAGGCTACTCCTCACGGGAAGGGCCCTGATGGAGCCACAGAGTGTTCCCAGCAGGACCTGCTCCGAGCAGCAGGTGCTGTTCTCCACCTCCCTGTCCCACAGCAGCACCTCCCACCTCGGGCAGGTCCCTGTAGCCTGCCAGCAGCACAAATGGGGCTTCTCAGTTGTTCTGTGTGAGCAGCTCTGCTCCAAGACCCTCTGCAAAGGGCTCAGTACAACCCCAGCTGCAGGACCCATCTGCTACAGCGGTTACTGAGCTCCTGCTGTGCTTCTCCCTCCCTCTGCTAATTCTGTCTCTCCTCTGCCCCACAAGGTCACCTGGCCCATGTTCAGCCTCCCCTCTGTGCAGCAGCTGCTGCACAGCAGCCCTATTCCCCAAGGGAAAGCTCTGTCCGCAATGGAGAGATGACCCAATACGATTTCTGAGGCCTTTGCTGCTGGCAGAAGCTGATTTGTAACACCAGCAAGGGGGGAACCAGGATACTTTAGGAACTAATCCTGCAGCCCAGATGCTTTCAGCTGGCAGAATAACCCTTTCTAATCAAACCCAGATGCTTAAGAGTGATTGTAGAGCAGCAGCCACGGATATTGCTCGAGCACTGGGGCACCCACTCCATAGGACGGGCAGAGCTAGAAAAAGAGGCTTCAGTTTACACAGTATTTTTGCCAAGCTTTTTGCCTTTGACAGTTCTCAACAGTTTAAAAAAAAAACCAAACACAACTCAACAGACGTCAGGACAAAAGGCTGAGTTTCCACTGTGCCAGTGAAACATCCTCAAACCAGGCAAAATTCTCGCTGGCCCCACCAGTATCTCGACCTACCCTCCCTTTACTGCATCAGGGAGGTGAAATGCCAGACCACAAGAGATTTTAGCATTGATTCAGCCCCTGAGGGGAGATAAGAATTTAGACATAAGTAAGAGTTAAGGACAGTATGATCAGTTCTAATACATGAAATCAAGACCTTAAATCAACAAAGGGCTCAGCTGGAAAAATCAAGGTGAAAGGCTCTGTTGGCAGAAAAGGGGTAGTTGTCCTGGATTAGTGCCAGCAAACACAGCAAGCTGCTGGACCCTTCCTCTGGATCATGGACAGAAGGGACTGTTCTTACCCATACTTAAATATGAAGATGACTTGGAGGTTGTTGCTGCCACCAACACCATGTTCAGCATGTTCACAACGTTCAACATTCCCTGGTTCACAGCTGGAGAACATGGACCTGGTGTGTGAACACGGAGTGTGGCAGATTATCTGTGAGAGCTGCCTCCCCCACACAAGCACCAATGCACAGCCCAGGCAACCTGAGGCAACTTACATGAAACAAAGGAGGGCATAGAGGAAATAATGTGGTAATGAAAAACCAGGGAAAAAAGAATAACCCTTCACACAACTGTTTTTCAGCATTATAAAAAAATAAAAATGAAAGCAATCTTCTTGACTTCCCCTGCCACACCGTGCTGGTCTCCCACAGGCATTCTAGGATCAGAAGCTCCCCCCTTTCCTGCTGTTCAGTGATGCAGTGCAAACAGCATTTCTGAGGGGGACCATAGACTGTAGTGCAAGCAAACGGAAAAAATAAATACACTCCAATATTCCCTCCTGTCAAAGAACATTAATTGCAGGAAAAACTAGCTTGCTTTTTGTTTTAACTGAAGTTAAGTCAGCTGCAACTCATTTTAATATCTGAAACTTTGAAGATGTGTTTCACAGCATAACTGTAGAATTTACACTGCATTGCCAATCCACAATTCGGTCATTCTCATTAACAGTGTACAAAGAAGGTCATTAGTTTATATATATATATATATATACTTTATAAAGTCTGGAAGATCAATATAAATACTGCTCCAGAAATTAAAAAAGTGTTTACATCCCCGGCTTGAATATTACATCTCAGTGTCCTGGGTTATTGGTATAATCTGTAAAAGTCTTAGCGGCGCAGAGGTTCAAGTTTTCGAAATTTCAGTGCCGAGCTGGATGACAAAGCATCTTGGTTTGAAGAAGAATTCACTGTGTCTGGGGACTGGAACAATACTCTACCACGATGATTAAATACATAAAAAGATGGATGGTTCCTTAATGTGTCAAATGTCCTTCAAAATAAATGTAAAAAGCCAAGGTTAATACTCTCTCAGAGCAGGGAGTTTAGAACAGTCAGTCTGGGGCATATTGACTTTAGATACAGAAATACAAGTTTTCAATCCAAAACTCCTGCTTGCTTTTAAATTTCCTGAACTAAAACGCTGAGGAAATACACAGCCAGTTGTGAAAAAGACCGCAAGATGTCCACATCACAAACTTCCCCTTCCTTCCTCAAGCTCAGGGGCAGCCTGCGGATGCTGCCTGCAGACACACCGTGTGCCAGCCTTAGTTCAGCCACTTGTGTCACTTGTGTTAACACCTTGCTGGCCTTCAGCTTTCCATCCCCCTGGGTACCTCAAGCTAAAGGCTTTAGTGAACACTCTGAAATACAATTATGTCAACCTGTTCACTTTCCATACTCCCTGTGGTTTTGGAAATGGCCAGAAAGGCAATGTTTGCCCATCCAATTTCCTGTGAGAATCGCAGAATATTCTGAGTTGGAAGGGACCCACAAGGATCACTGAGTCCAACTCTGAAGTGAATGGCCCATACAGGGATTGAACTCACGACCTTGGCATGCTCTAGCCAACTATTCACTTCAAAATCTTGATTCAAAATCCCTTATTTTCTTGGTCTTTCAGATGTCCTGCCTTGAACAGACTGTCAGATTCAAGTGACTTGGACTCTCATGTGGAAGCAAACACAAGCAGAGTGTGAGCCACACCCTGCAGTCTGAGACCATATCACGGCAGCAGGTTGTGATTCCTGAGCTTTACTTCCCATGTAAGGGGAACATTTAATTGTGCACATTTAAGCGCACATTAAAAGTGCACATTTAATTCCTCTACCAACTCTGCACAGCAGGACTTCAGATGAGGAAGAGCAAGAAGTTTATTTAATTTCTGCCTGTTATCTAACTCTCCCTAAAACTCAAGACACTGCTGGCTTTCCCAAGTGTGGCTGTTCCCCTTGGGTCACTGCCTACAAAATGCATTTAAGGACTGAGCTCAAGACGAGCCATTTCAGGATGCAGTTTGTACAGAGCAGCAGATACTGGTGCGTACAAAAAGAAGAAATAAAACATACTTATTTTTGAGTTCTGAAGTGGCATCCATGTCTTTAAACTCTCCAGCAATATGTGCTATCCCATAGCAGGTGACTGCGAAGGCCAGCAGAGTCTGCAGGACTATCTGCAACAGAGGGAGCACAGTGCAACACACACCTCACTGAGTGTTTTGCATGTTTACCAGAACATCTCAGCTTTCACAGTGACTCTTGTGCTTCTCATTCAGTGACAGCAGACAGAGGTGGGCAATGCAGCAGTGGGAAAACTGAGGCACAGGAGAATTAAAAATCCCTCTTATTTGCATGGTAAAACTCTGGCAGAGCTTCAGCTGCCCCAGCACAGGTCTGGGTTGCACTGACTGAATTGACTCTCACGGCTTCTCAGCAAGAGCCTGAGACCAAACACGGTGTTCCTGTGCACTCCAGGATACAAATTCCTGCCAGGAACATGCCACGGAGCTCCGTGCCAGGCACCGTGCCTGGCTCTCCTAGGCACCTGATCTCCCTGCCCTTCTGACTAAGGAAAAAGGGAACAGATAACTGAAGTGGAATTTAAAAAGCAAGCAAATAAAGTAAATAAAACCCCCCTTCCTGAAGCAGGTTGTGCTGGGATCAAACAGGCACATGAGCACACCGGATAAACGTGTCAGCTGACCAGAACCAGGGGGTGCAGGATGTTTATGCTGCAAAGGAGGAGATGGATGCAAAAGCTCTCTGAAGGACGTTCAGAGAATCCTGGACAAGATGCTCCCCCTCTAAAGGAGAGGGAGGTCTGGACCTGGGGTTTGGTCTCACTGACAACAACACACTCAGGAACCTGGGATGGAAAGTGTGGTTCTTTTTGACAGTGGAAGCTCCAATGAAAGTGCAACTTAAAAATTACTTTATCCTTTTTTCTTGCCTACCACATTAAAAGAAAGCAACTGAGAGACTAAACCATCCACAGTTACACCTTTCAAACACAGCAAAAACTTACATCTATGGGCAACGTTTCATCTTCCTTTTCTGTCAACCTCATGTAAGAACGATCTACAAAACAGAAACACACACACGTATCAAACACTCTGCGTATGCAAATAAACAGCCCGGCAACACAAAATCCCCAGAGAACCGGCTGTAGCTCCAAGGCACGTGTCAGCCCCGACCCGCCTCGGGCAGCTGGGCCGCCCCCGGTCCCGCTGTGAGGCTCCGCTGCTCCGGAGCACGGCTGGCCCTACCCCAAGCAATCAGGACGGAGGCGGGCGGGGCGGACGGGGGGCAGCGGGACAGCAGAAGCCAGGCTGAAGCCACGACCCGGCGGGCAGCAGCTTCCCCCTTCCCACCCTTCCTTTTTGCCTCCCTTCCCGGCTGCTGCGGCGCCCGCACGGGGCGAGTTCCGCGCTCCTCCCGGAAAGTTCCCAGCTCCACTCTCCCCGCAGCCCGGCCCGCAAGGGCAGGGCCGCCCCCGCCGGCGGGCTCGCGGCTGAGGACGATGATGATGCCGGCCCGGCCCGGACCCCGCCCCGGGAGCTCCCC
>VZTX01014336.1:0-35346 GCA_013400915.1 Pardalotus punctatus | reverse complement strand
GCGCCCGGCCGGGCCGAGCCGCGCCAAGGGGCCGGCGGTGGGCATCGCACCTGGGGGGACAGCATCCCTGACGCTGAGGCCACACGAGTTGCCGGAGCTGCCCCCGGTGCACCAGCTGGCCGTCCCTGCCTCCTTTCCGCGGAGAGTGGGAGCAGGTGGCTGTACCCTTCTGGGGGGGCCGCGGTGGTGACATCTCCTGAGTTCCAGGGGCCAGGCGGCACCTCCAGTCGGTTCCAGCTGGGCAGGCTTCAGAGCTGCTGCTGCAGCCCGGCCCCCACCAGAGACCTACAAAGGCGGTAGGAGATGGGCCCAATGGAGACGTGCTCAGACTTTCCATCTTCAGTGCCCACCCCACACTTAACTCTCTTGCCTGTCCTTCACAGGTCAGGGCAGAAACATCAGCAGCTACAGTCACCCAGCTAGTTATGAGCAGGACAGAGATGCTTCAGGCAGCTGCTCCCGTGAAGAAGCAAAGAGCTGGGCATCCTTGCAGAAAGCACGAGGATCGATGCGTAATTTAGTTAGGCTTGACTGAGCAGGAGATGCAGCCAGTGGAGAGGGGGAAATTTTCCACTCTGTCCTAACTGTTTGGTATAGCGATCACTGGGCACAACTTGTGAGAGAGGGGCATGGGTGCCTGGCACATCAGATGTATTGGGCTGCCCCTGAGGCCCGGGGGAGCCATGGGAGACAGGCGCAGGGCAGCCTATTGCTCCCTGGGGAAACAGGCAAAAAAAAAAAAAATAGCCCGGGGGATTAGACTGAGCAAGCGTTCCTGTGATTATAGCTCAGAGGTGGGAGCCAGGGCTTTCTTCCCACATTACTAATCACTTACCCAGCACTCTAAGCGTCTGAGCCCTGCTGTTGTGCCTCCAAGCTGGAAGGTGGGGGCCCATCCTACCTTCCTCCCCCGAGGACCCGACTGCATTGTCAGGCTTAATTCATTAACATCTGTGACGTGCTCTGGGCTCCTAGGCTGGAAGGCAGCACAGATTTGGCTCATTCCTGCAATTGCTAAGCAGTGCTGGTGAGAAATGGGGCCTGATTTGGCCCTACTGTGTTTCTTGCCAGCCAGTGAAGCACAAGGTTAAGCTGAAAGAATAAGGAAGATGGGGATGAGCTAAGGCTCCACAAAGTGATCAATCATGTAAAGGTCAAATCCACATCTGAAATGTAACAGACAATCAGCAACAGTGAGTAAAATCCCAGGGGGCCTGGGCTAAAATCACACTGTCAAGAGGCAAGCAACATCTCAAGAGCTAACCAAAATATCACCAGCTCCAGGATGTCCTGCTTTTACCTCCTTCCTTGCTGCATGGGCAGCTGCCTTCATATGGCCACAGAAGTTCAGGTATACCTGCAGATGTGGGCATCTTTGAGCACAGCGTTATATAGGTCCCTATATCCCTGGCATGGCTCCGTGCCTGATCAGGGGGACACCTCAGTTGGAGAGCTGGGCAGGCCTGCCTGCAGAGTATAGTTCTCCAGGGGAGCTTTCAGAGACAGAGGAAAGGGTTTCCAGCAGCAGTGCTGGTAAGGGAGCACTGCCTTAGTTCCAGCAGCAGTGCTGTGCAGGGCATTGTGAGGCACTGGCAGTGAGGGGGATGTGATGCTCAGCTGTGAAAGCTCTTCAAGTGTTTTCATTGCTTCTGCATAAAACTGGGACTGTTTACACGTATTATCTAGTAGCAGATAAAGTTCTTGTCTGACTCAAGCTGCCACATGCTCTCAGGCATCATGCTGCGTTTGTCTCGGGACTCCCTGCAGCCAGAGATGAGGGCAGTGCTCAGGCTCCCTGCGGGTCTGTTCCTGATGCTGTCCTCAGGATCACAGGGGACGGTGGCCTTGTGCCCCTGCAGCCACCTAGGTCCTGCCCTACTGCCCCAGTTCCCTGGCAGTGAGTTCTTTGGGTGAGAGCCACCTCCAGCTTTCCAGCTCTGAAGTCCACGGGGTAGCAGCTTGTGCTATCTACTCAGGCAGGCTTGGAAGAGGCCCCAGGACCTTTCTTTTGTGGTGCTGGAGCTGCCCAAGACCCGGCCTTGAGCTTTGGGAAGCTCCTGTGAAGCCTGCCAGCCCTTCCCCTCCCCTGCTACCCTTAGGAAACGCGTGTGCTCCTGGAGCGCTAAAATTAGCCAGCCAGCTGTGCGGCACGCTTGCACAGGAGCCTCAGTCCCCAGGCACAGCCTGCCAGCCAGGTCTGCCAAGGAGGAAGCATCCCACTCGGGGTAACAGGGCTAATGCAGGCTGACACAGGGAGGGCAGTGGGAGAGCCTTTCCCCATTTGTCTGCCCCCTGAGCCTGTGCAGGGACAAAAGCACCAAGCAGCCAAAAGCAATGGGCAGAAGGGAAAGAGTGTCTGCTCTGGATGAGCCTGGATAAGGCTGCCCAGCAGAGACACAAGTTCCCCTTGCCAGTCCTCCCCGCAGCACAAGCCAACAGCTCTTTCTCCATCTCACCTGCCCCAGAACCCCACTTCCCCTTGCATGGGCAGGGGCTTTCTGAAGTGGAGTGGTGCTTCAGGTGAGGAGCTACACCTTCCCTGCCTGAGGTTCCTCACACTGCCTTTCACTCCCCCTCCCCAGCATGGCTCCTGTACAGAGGCGGCTGAAAAGTGGCGGTGGGAAGCACCGCAGCTGCAGAAGGAACAGGCCATTTTTAGCAGAGCAGCCTCCCAGCTGCTGGGCTGCATGCAGAGCTGTGTGGGGCTGTGCTGCAGCACTTCAGCCTCCATCCACTCTTTTACACCCAGCAAAGGTCTTGGCCCCTGCCCATGAGAGAAAGCCTGTAGCTTTGTGTACTTCCTCGCTATTAGTGCCCTATTTCCCACTGTCTGGGATCTGAGGTGGTAACTTGATCTCATATGTTTGAACTGCTGGCACTTTGGGGGCGAAGTTTAATAGAGCAATGCCTCAAGTGTGGGGCAGTGAGGGCTGCAAAGGGGGGCACACCAAGAAGTCTGTGGAGCTCAGATACTCGAAGGTGCAGCAGCACTGAAGGGCCAGGGTTCAGGGTCCACATTTCATGTTTCCATCCATTTTGTGTGCTTAAAGCCTTTTCTGGAGCTGGGTTTAAAATTAGAGGAGAATTTTTCCTGAGTAACTCCTTTTACTGGCAAAGTGTGGGCTGAGAGGGAGGACAGCCCTATTGAGAACTGCTGGTAACCCCTTAATGATGGGGTGAGCGACACAGCCAGGAATAGACCCACAAAGGCTGAAAAGGGAGCTCAGCTTTTCACCCTCTATTGCCTTTTTTTCACCAACCACCTCCCCCCCATTGTGGCTCCAGCACTCTGTGGGAGCCCATCTTCTACATCACGAGTATTTGCCAATTGTAGCGCTTCACCAACAGCAATGGTTTCTGCCTGGCAGACCCCATGGGAGCTAAGCCTATTCCCAGGGTCTGAGACGGGGAGACAGCAGCTCAGAAAATCCTCCTGAGAGCAGGCAATGCCAGAGAAGTGCAGCAGCCCAAGGCCAGAGGTGCTTGCTAAACACTGCTTTCCCTGACCAAGCCCCTCTAGGAACTGGGTCAGGCAGGGAGAAGGCAGGAGTCCCCCAGTCACACCACAGTGGTGAGTTCCCAGATCCAAGGTTTTAACATCCAGCCCACTCTTCCCATCGCCACGCCTTGCCCCTGTCACCTCTGCCACCAGAGGTGGCTCCAATCCCAGGGCCTGGCCAAAGTTTTGGGCCCCAGTGCTTCAGGGAGTCAGAAGCGGCTGAGTACCATAGGATTGATGCCAGGAAACCTCTGGCTGCAGCTGGGCAAACTTGCCCTAGTAAGCTGCCCCACGAGTGCTCCCTTGCCTGCAATACAGGCACAGCAAGAGCAATGAGGGAACCAGAACCCTAGGCAAAGCTCCACTGTCCTCCTGGGGGAATGGAGCAGCTCATGTTCCCCTCAGCAAGGCAGGAGCACAACTGCAGGCTCAGGGACCATCACTGTTCCTGCATGTTAATGCATCTTGCATTCATAGCATCTCAGGTAGCCCTCTGTGTGATCCAGCCCAAAGCTCTCACTTCTGCTCCTGCTGCTTGGCTGGCCAGGGAGAATGATCAGATTTACCTTGAGCAGCTCCTTGGGGAAGTCAGTGCCTCCATTGAGTCCCTCCAAGTTGCCAATGAAGTCAGAGCAGGACATTCTCTTCCCAATGTTCTGGAGGAGTCAGGGGGAGAGAAATATGGGGATTACCTTTGGGACAGAGGTCAGCATTGGCTGGAGCAGGTCCCACAGCCCAGGAACAGACACCCCATCTCTGTAGAGTAGTGAGGGACCAGCCAGGTCTCTGGAAGGCTATTTGCAGGTATTGGGAAGCTGCTGGCTTTGCACAGACTCCAGAAGTTTTCAATATCCTCCTTTTTCAAAACTGTGTGCTCCCTGCTCCCAATGGCAGCTGGTTTTGGAGTCTAAATCCCACTTTCTTTCCCTGTCCAGTTTTCTTTTCTGTCCTCATCCCACCTCTGCATCTTTCAGCTCAGCAAGTCTCCTTCACAGCCCCACTCTCTCCTTCATCAGCCCCTCCTCTCATTTAGCCTTTCTCCTCTCTCCTCCCCAAACACGTTAGGGGTGACCAGCTCTTATGGGCCCAGGGTGCCATGCCTCCTGTTCATTTAGCACTGTCCTCACTCTTCCCTGAGCACCTAGAGTTTCAGGATGGCGGGGTCAGACAGGGGACAGATTGGGACAATGGCAGTGGTAACTTACATGTCCATGCAGATCTGTGTTTAGCAGCATCAGGGCACATGTGAGGGTGTGGGCTCCATCTGCAGCACAAGCACAGGACAGGAATTAGAGCCCCCTGCTCAGCCCTACAGCTGGTGCTCCAGTGCCTCAGCATCTCAGGAAGGATATGGGGGCTCTGAGCCTCTGAGCCAGTGCTGAGCCCCCTCTTCCCCCCCGGGCACAAGGGGACATGGCAGTCACTGCAGCACTGACAGCATGCAGGTAGGTAGGAGGCTGCTGGATTAAAGCTGGTTCCAAACCTGAGCATACAAATTTCCTTCCAAGCCTGCAGCCCCTATAGCCAGGCAGTGATGCTGTAGCTAATCCTGCAGAGCTCCTAGCATAGCAAGGTAGGACCGACAGAGCCTCGGCCAGCCAGGCAGCCCAAACCTCACCTGTCCCAGAGCCAGCCCAGAGCAGACCCAGCGTATGAATGCACACAGGAGAGGTGCAAAGACATGAAATATGCAAAATGGGTGTCTGTGCTCCCCAAATGTCAGTCATACAAGTTTCCTCACTTAGATATTCCCTGAGCTGACGGTCTGAGACTAGGGTCTATTTGGTGAGGAGTATGCTAAATGTGCCTCTTGTGCTAATCTGCTCAAGGTCAGAATTAAGAATGGGTTGAGCCCTAATTATGCATCATCCAACCAGAGCAGGCTTTAAAAAAAAATCTAAAGCATCTGTCATTTGAAAGAAATTACATACTGGGGCTATCTTCCTAAGGCATCAGTATAGGCTCTCACTCTGCTCTCAGGGGTAGTTTCAGTTTGAGCACCTTCACCGAGCTGACAAACACATAGGCTCTCTTGAAACACACACACACCCACCTACCCACATGCATACACACACCACAGACATGCACAGTTTCTTACCTTCTGAAGAGATGGCATTGGGATTACACTCGTAATAACGCTGGGAAAAATGAGCCAGCACTCGTTCTCGCTCTTGCGTCTCTCCCATCAAGGCCAGCTCTTTTAGAAAGGTTCTGAAAAAGCAGCAGCAGCGTTAGTCACACATGAAGCCCACTATAGTTTCTGCAACTCGCCCTGTGCAAGAATGGAGCTGTGCCTTCTGGTTTGGAGACCTTTCTGTGTGCTGGATGAAGCTCTGCTGTTGCACATCCTTCCCTCCCTCCAAACACACTGCGGGACTCTCCTCCAAGCCCACAGCACCATAACCTGCCGGCACATTACAGAGACCTACAGCCAGTCCCAGGAGTTACACTGGGAAAGGAGATGGGTGAGACAACAGAAGGATTTGAGTTCAAGACCTGGAAACTCAGGCCTAAGTGAACCTGACTATCATTCAACTGCACTGACCATTGAGTTAATACCAGGGGTGTTTTTTCTTGGTTGCATGGCTGACAGACCATCTTAGAAACCACCCTCTCCTATTTAAGAGGCAAGAGGATCTCCAGGTGGGAGTCATAGGGTCTGCTTGCCCCTGAAGATCTCTGTGTGGTTGCAGAGCTGCAGAGGGCACGGTCTGTTGGGACCCCACTATGGTGGCCACCACACACACACACATGTACACACACTCAACTCTGACCTGAGAGCCTGATCCAGGCTCATCCCTGTGAACACGAAGAACTTCAGATATTCCCCTGCCACCATCCTGCTGAACTCGTTGCTGAAATAGAAAAGGGGGAGGGTGAGAATGGGGTCGACCAGACTGTGGGGACAGGCAAAGGCACACAGGAGTTGGGTGGATTCTAGGAGGCTGGGAGCTCCCAAGGGTTGCAAGAGGCATGCCAAGGACAGAGACACCGCATGCTCCCCTGAAACTCAGAGAAGTCACCCACAAATCCACTGGGAATACTAAGCACGTAAAAGAAGATGGAGAAGATAGAGCAGGAAAGGCCTGCAAGAGGTCAGCTAGCCACTCCTCTGCCCCAACACCTTACTGAAGCATCCAAAGCACAGTCATGGTAGGAAGGTACCAAAATCTGGATGTCTCCTAGATTTTAAGACCTTTAGAGGAGCATCTGGTGCAGAGGTACCAGTCACAAGGAGTGGGTTTTGAGGTCCTGGCAGTGGTTCCTTTCCAGCCTGGTGCCCTGCAAGGGCAGCAGCTGTGGGTGCACTGCGGGTGCAATTGAGCCCCTCGCAGAACGGAACATTCCTTCCAAATACCCACACGTACTTCTTCCCCAAGTGGCGAGCCACATCTGCTTTTTTAAAACCGTCCAGGTTGTAGAGCCTCTTGGCCAGGCGTTTGGCAGCCTCCAGGTCAGCCTTGTGTCCATTGGAAAGGGTGTCCGTGCTGCCCAGGGCCAGCTGCTCCACACTGTCCATCTCCGACTCCGAGTCTGAAACCAGCTGGCTCTGGGGGTGGTTGCTGCAATGGGAAGGGACACTCTGCGTTAGCCTGCCTACAGGTCCTCTTCTTGTTCAGCTTCTCAGGAAATGCATGTTCTTCATCCTGCTTTGCAGACTAGCTACTCACTGCTGGGACCCAGGATGAACTGCACTGGTCAGAGACACTCTGAGGTCAGCTAAGGGAAGGTCTGGGAATGTAGTTTTGGGAGGAGAGGTGGGTTGATGGACAGCACCAGTGACTGAGTGACTGGACCAAGGCATTTAAACCCACATTCATACTGGATCCATTGCAGTAACTGACACCTGCATACTGGATTCATACTAAGTCCCCCACTTTGAATCTGTGAAACTGCATGTGTGGGTTTAGGCTCTGCCAAGCTCGGCCGTAGCAGACTTGGAGCAGAAACATGTGCACATCACATGCTGTCCTACAGCTCTGTACTCATTTTTTAATCTGGACAAACTCCTCGTGCTACTCTCAAGTGCAGTTTATACCCAAGACAAGACAACTACAATTCCTTTGTTTGCCTTTTCCCACCCACTGATTTCAAAGCACTACACAGATGGCAAAGCCGAGGCAGAGAGGGTGAAGACGACAGAAAACCCCCTTGGCCTCACAGTGAGGTACACTGTCTTCTCCAGGCTGCCCATCAGCTCTCAACCCACCACGCCTTAAATGGCCATGTTAGGAGACACTCTTGGCTTGGCCCCCAAAGCAATCTGACTCAGCTGCGCAGAAGTTATCCCAACTAAAAGCTGGTTGAATCTAATCAACAACAAACGTTAAGCAACTCTGACCTCGCCCAAATTTTCTGGCAGCCCTCGCAATGTTCCAGTCTGATTTATTTTTAAAAGTCTCTAATTGAGTTTTAAGAGGCCTGCTCTCCTGAGCCAATTACCCAGGCCAATCTCCTTGAGGCTCTGCATTTTTCAAGAAGGACAAGCCTCCCGCTCTAGCGCTGCCTGTCCCAGGGGAGCCCTGCACAATACTGACAGGCTGCCTCATGCCTCGAGGGGCTCTCAGGTGCCATCCTCTCATCCTCCTGTCACCCCCAGTCAGCATACAGCTGGAGAAGCTGCTCTGCACTCAAAACTGTGGGTCAGACACTTTCTTGGCGAAAGCAGCTCCAACACTCTGCAAGTCCTTGGAGAGATATACTTTGCTCGGACCACCGCTGAGCTCAGCAGCG
This sequence comes from Pardalotus punctatus, assembly GCA_013400915.1. Taxonomy (NCBI): domain Eukaryota; kingdom Metazoa; phylum Chordata; class Aves; order Passeriformes; family Pardalotidae; genus Pardalotus; species Pardalotus punctatus. The sequence continues at coordinate 27,113 of VZTX01014336.1, read as the reverse complement.
CCAGGAGTTGATTGTGATAAGACCTGGATGGGTGGCCCAGGCAGATCTGTGCCCACTTGGCTCCAGTCGTCCCTAGAGAGACTATCCATCACTCCAATGCACCCTGGTGGAAGCAGCCACGAGAGTGGTCACAAGGTCACTAGGAGCTCACCAGGTCTGACTCCACCAGCTCTGGGGAGCTGTGCTGGGCAGGCAGCTTCCAGAAGCACTGTCTGCATCATCAGTACACACCATCCTGTGGGGGTAAATCTCCCACCTGCCTAAAAGCTCTCTTCCTCCCAAAACAGCCACATCCAAAGGTGCTGCTGGCATGGGCCCTGGTGTCTGGCTGTGCCTTCACTGGCTGGCAGGGTCAAAGCTGCTCTGAGGGGTGCCTGACAGCAGAACAGGCTGGGTGCTGCTGGGCCAGTGCTGGGCACACACCTGGGTCCCACTTCAGCTCCTTGTGTGACTGCAGTCACTGTGACCTCAACCAAGGACAGAGGTCACAGGCTTTTTGATTCCCAGAGGCAGAGGAGATTAATCCACCCCAGCAACTGACACCTGCCAGGCACAGGTTATGGTGACTGCATTTTTTTCTAAAATCCTTATCTGCTATCACAAGAGCACAGGCACTGTCCCCTTAGCAGCCCAGCAGCACTTCCAAGGGTGCTTTTCCAGCCACAGGCTGAGCTAATGCAAAGCTACCCCTCCAACATTCCCCATGCTCCAACTGCACCTCCAGAGCAAGTCGCTGCTCAGTCACCCTCTAAAGATTTTTTAATTCTTCTCTGTACCATCCCTAAAACTCCTGATACTCTTCTGGACCTCATCTATCCTACTAGAGAGGTTGTCCTCCCTCACATGGCCAGTTCCTGGAGCCTCCAGAGACAAACCTAGAGGTCTGAGTCTCCTGCCATGACCTCTCTTCCCAATCTGTGGTCCTCAGCTTTCCTACCTAGTGCTGAGCATCCAGGAGTGGGACCATTTACAAAATCTCTCTTGTTCTTCAATACCTGTATCTCCCTGCAGGGTCTCAACCTGTTACTACAATTTCTGCCTTGCTTCTTGCAATGGGTATGCAGGGATCTCAAAGCTTGAGTCTCAAAGTAGCTCTACCAGTGGAATCTGCTGCTCCCTCCCTCACCAAGTCCCAGTACTGATTTGGTGCTTTACATCAGCAAAGCATAACCTTGCTCTCAGGATGAGGCACTACTCTACCATGCCATGAAACGGGTTTTCTTCTAGCACTCAAGCCACTCTCATGCAGTTAAATATGGACAATCAGCCTCAACCAGCTCAGAAGGCTCCCTTTGTGGTACCTGTCTGCCACCACTCAAAACCCCAGCTGGCTCGGAGAACATGCAGCTTAAAGACAGAAAAACAAGAGTCCAATTCTCAAATAAATGGAGAGCAGAGCAAGAGACATGTCTATGTTTGAGGTAACTGAGGTGATGCTAATTTTCTTACCAATGAGCTAATTGCAGGTCTCAGGGTGAGGGGTTTTTTGGTGTACTTTGTAAAGTGACATTTTAGTTTGGCTTGAAGAAACACTGAAATAGCATTTTTAACATGAAATACACACTTAAGAAATAAAGATCAAATTCAGTATGGTGCATGTATCCTTGGTGTGCTTGAAATAAGTAATTCCTGAGCACAGTGCTAGCTCATCCCTCTCCCTGCTGCCACCATTCATGTCACTGGGAGTGCAGGTGCCCTATCACCTCAGAGGTGTTTGCTAGAGTGTGCCACAGTGAGGCACATCTGGGGGGTCTCTGCAAGGAAGGCATGTGATCCAGCTCAGGGGTCACCCTGAGACAGAGGCTCTTCAGTGCCAACCTCCCACTCCAGCTCAGCAGAAGGATGAGTTGTGCTCCCTGCCCTGGGGAGCTGCTGCAGGACCACAGTCCTGCTCAGGGCCATCATACCACATATACCCCTTCTCCCAGGTCAGATGATTCTTCAGGGCCCAAATGTTCTTTCTCAGGACCACACACTCCTTTCCTGGAGCTGGATCATCATCACAACCCAGAATTTCTCCTCTAGCCAACTGCCCAGAGCCCAGAAGCAGAGCCTACAGCACCTTCCCTGGCTGCAATGCAGTGTGTCACTGCAGGAGTCCTAACATCCTCTCCACCTTACCACCATCAACCAAGCTTACTTGGCACCATGTTCACTCAGTGGCTGCCAGCAACCAGGAGCAAATCTTCTCTCCTGGATGTGGAGCAGCTAGAAGGCACAAGTTCTGCAAATCCAGGCCCAAGGGGCTGACCTCCACCTCCCAGATGCCAGCAAGGACGTACCTCCACCCCAGGATGCCAGCACAGTGGGACCATTCCTGCAGCAACAGCCTGTTCCCAGGAGCTGGGGAGCGGGGTGGGGGTGCTCAGCTAAGCTCCTGAGCTGTCCAGATCCGTCCTGACACATTTCCAGGCAAGACACCTGCTGTAGGAAACTCCAGACCTTTAAACAATTCAAGTGCTTCTTGCTCCCCACACAAGGCTGATTTCATCCTACACCGTGAAGGGACATGGCAAAGAGCCTGGTGCAAGTCCACAAGGGCCAGGTGCATGGGGCAGAGGAGCACTGTCCCCTCAACTCTGGAAGGCCCACATGCATAGCTAGATGCTCATTGCCTCTGCCAAGTGAACCAAGCCTGCCTAATGTTGCTGCTAAGAATGTACCAGACCGGATCTTTGGCTGAGCTAAATAAACACAGCTCCCTCCATCGGTCTCAGTGGAGCGACTTTGATTTATGACAGCAAAGATCTGGGCCGGTTCATTCCTCACAGAATTGAAGTTAGGGCTGGGAGGACACTTGAAGGTCAGCTAGACCAGCCTGCAACCACAGGCGGGGCTGGTTGTGCTTTCTGGCAGCTCTGGAGTCCAACAAGCACCCGGCCACAGCAGCACCCACCAGCATTACTGCTGACAGATCCAGATAGGACTGAACTTTGGGCAGATGTGCCCCTCCTCAGTCTTGTTTCTCTGCAGAGTTCCAGAACCTTCTTTGCAGCACCAACCCTCTCTGGAGATGTCTATCTGTCCTCCATTATCCCATCTCACCAGCTCTTTTTGTGAGGGACACAACCACTCCTGCAGAGGACAGGCACTGATACTACAATCCCACCAAACAATTTCTGGTGCCAGCTGAGAGCCTTAAAAATCCAGTTACTCACCTGCTGGATGAAGGGTTGTCTTCTTCTTCAGAGACACAGATGCCATGGGGTCAGCGCCGGAAAACCTGGGTGTCTCAGACCCTTGGGCCAAGACCAACCTAGGGGCTCTGAGTCAAATCCAAGAGCTGAAATTAATGCCTGACAAATGGGCCTGCATCCTACAGGTATGGGCTGCTGCTCATGCCTCTGCAGGCTGACCTGCCATGCCTGGGATCCACTGTCCTCTATGCCATGGTGGGCGGATGCTGTGTCCAGGCTACTGCTGCCCTTCATGCCTTGACATGGAAATGCATGGGGAAAAATTCCCCCTGGGCTTGTCCTTCATTTCTTGCTGTGCCAGTGTTTGTGGGGAGACCTCTTCATTCTGCACCCTAGGCTTGTCCCCCTACTGTGCTCCCACCCCAGCATATCCCACACTTCCCTTCCCCTATATTCATCCTTTCCTCAATGTCCTCTTGCTCAGCTTTCAGCCTTAACCTCCTGCATCACATCCCGAATCCACCCCACGGGGCCCTAAACTGGGCACAGCCCTTCAGGGCATCATCTCACCAGTTTGCCCAGTGCTACCTGGGAGCTCAGGCCAGCTGAGAGACCGGCACTGGCCCTGGGAGGGGCGGGGCACCGGCTCCCCGACCGCTGCAGTGACAAAAGGAGCCTTATAAAGAAAGGCAGCGGAGCTGGCTGGCAGGCCCCGTGCTCCAGCACACGCCAGCAGCCGCGGTCTGGCAAGGACGCAGCTCTGAATCCCGGCGCATCCTCCTCCCGGGGCGGCTGCCAGTCCCACGGGCTCCCCGCTCCTCCCACGGAGCCGCAGCTCCAGGGCTGAGCTCTCCCTCTAGCGAGGCTCCAGGCGTGCTGCCCTCGCCGTGGTGTCTGGCCCTTTTCACCAGGCACCTCGCAGCCCCGCCTTTGATGTTGCTTCTCCCTGCCCTTCTTTCTGTCCCACCGCAGGCAAGCCCCATGGGGTCCCAGCAGAGCTCTGCCTCGCTCCGGGGGCGAGTCACGTCTCTTCCCTCCACGGGCAAACCTCAGGGACTGGCACGGCTGTGAGTGGGGCAAAGGCTAGCTCCAGAAGAGTGGGATGGAAGGGAAGCTGGACAGTTGGATTTCAGGGGGCTTGCACCCCCAGAGAGATGCAGTTTGCCCATTTACATTCCTCTGGGGCTGATGCCCCACAGCCCACAGTGCCTGCCTGTACAGGACTGGGCAAGCCAGGTGACCCTCTGGAACCCTTCTTGCACCCGGTAGCTTGGCCAAGTTCTGCAGTTTGCACCTGGAGTTGCAGAAGTCTGGCTGTTACCACTGAAGCAACCTCCCTGCAGTCCCCAGGGCTGCCCCAGCTCCTGCCCCACCATCTTACCAGCACTGCATCTGTCCCTGGCTGGCCTGCCCGGGTCCAGAGGGAATCCCTAGCCCTGGGGGGCTCTGCCTCCACACACACTCTGCAGAGGTCACTGTCACAGCCACAGGGACAGACTGCTTTAACTGCAGCTCTCTGCCCAGTGAGAGCGAGGGACCTGCACACTTTCACCTCCTGCCCAAATCAGGTGATAACCTACTCACAGAGCCTATGCTGGGGGTGTCACTGTGGGGTGTCCCGCTATGGGGAGGGCAGGGAGAGGGTTCAGTCTCTGCTCCATCCCTTTCAACCAAACCTGCTGGAGTAGGTGCAGGCATCCCAGGGGAGGCCTTTCTAGGTCTGCGCTTAGACATAATTCCCACATATGGGGTCAAGATAAAAGTGCGGTCTTAACTATCATGTGCCAGGGTACACCAGAGCCTTGGCGTAAGCAACAAGGCTGCATGAACCAAGGCCACCGGCTGTGGGGGACACCACATCTCCCCAACAATGCAGGGTCATCACTGATTTGGCCATTCCTGCCACTGAGGGAGGTGAGAAGTCACAGGCTGCAAGGCCATCTCCAACCTGGACCCCAGTCCCCACTATTGTAGCAATTAGCACCAAAGCTTTTGGGGACGCAAGGAGGACAGCCACAGGGCAGCACATGCAGGCCTAGACCCACTGTTGTTCATCACCAGTCACACCAAAGCCCTGCAGCCTGAGGTCACCTCTGCCAACCCTGAGACTGACAGACAGTGTAAAGCATAGCCTCCACTGCAGAGCCCCCTGCCCAGGGTCCCCAGTCCACCTGCACTGGTGGCAGTCAGCCTGTACTGCATGTGACCATGGACAGTGGTGAATGCCTTGCTCTGGCCCTGCTGGCACAGATGATGATGCATTATAATGACTGCAAAGGTTCCTTAGCTCCTTCCCTCAGCGATTTCCATTGAATACCCCTTAGTGGGAGCATTACAAGGATCAGCTCTGCTCCATCAGATCTGCTCTGCCAGGCATCAGGATCTGCTGGTTCCAGCTCATGAGAACCTTTGAGCAATCAGCCCAGCCACTTCTTCCTCAATATACTTGGGAATCTTCAGCTTCATGGTCAGCTCCACTGAGAATCTAGAAAGTTGGTAGCACCAGGGATGGGGAAGACGAAACTTGTGTCTCTCCCTTGCCAGAACCCCCTGCCTCCTGAGGACTAACCCTGCAGGCTATGGGCTGTCTCAGACCGTGGTGCTGCATGCCTTTCCTGCTTCCCAACCTAGTTCCTGCTCCCAGCCCCAATCTCCACTCCTTTCCACTGCACTAGGCGGCAGATTCCAACCACACATACCTCTGTACACCGTTCCCTGTGGAGCTGTGAGGGGAGGCTCACTCCATGCTGGGGAGCAGAGGGCTGGACTGCTCCCTGCTGGGGGCCTGCAGCAGGGCCCTGCTCCCCCACGCCTCATTTCTCACTGTCTTTCCTGCAGTCTCTGCTTTAGGCCACCACTGGACACAGGCCACCTGCTCATCTGCTGCAGGCCAGCATGGCAGATCTGAACATCACCTGCAGGCTAGAAGACGGGCAAGAAGCAGGGCCTGAACTGGAAAAAAAGAAGTGCTGTGCAAGAACCTACTGATAACCAAGGGAATAGTTTCTAAGTGGGGAAAGGACTCTGCATGCATGTATAACAGGTGAGGCTAGCAGTTATGGTGCTATGGGAAGCCCGAGCCTTGGGGTCCCCAGGCCAGGGAGCACAGTGGTGGTTGCCGCTGCATTTCCCCTGTGCTCCTGTCACCAAAGCAGAGGTACTCCTGCTGGAAGAGGAGATGAAAAGACACTCAGCAAAGGTGGGCTCAGCAAAGATCTAGGACAGCTTGAGGGATACACAACACCCCTCCATGGCCTTTGTTGCAGCCCAGCACTGCTCTGAAACTGAGCTAGGAGGGGAGCACAGCACTGCAGTGTCCTCAGTACTGCATGCTCTGTGCTCCACTGGCTATAAACCAGTGAGGAACAACCTCTGTTAAACCACATCATTGCTGCTCCTGCTGCCAGCTGTGTCTCTGCACCCTCACACCTCCTCATGCCCCTGCAGTGCTGTGCTGTGGTACAATGGCATCCCATGGACAATTAGTCAGATATTGTCCTCTTGGTTTCTTCAGAGTGCTCTCTTCCAGTCCCTTGCCTTGGCACAGGAATAGGAAGCAAATTGTTCCTGCAGAGAGTACCCATCATGGCTGGATACTGTCACCCTTCACTGCCATGTGCCTCTCAGACATGACCAGTTTTACTGCACAAATCTTGCCTGGCCTCTGTGCTACTACGTCCCTGGCTTCAGTATCCCAAAGAAAGGGAAGGCCTAACCCAGCTCCTCTCTGCCCCAAAATGCCCTTGGACTGATCCAAGGGCCACAGAGCTGATGCGACACCCCACTCCCCCCTCTTGACTGCAGACACCAGAGAAGACACAGAGCTTAGATCTCCACCTGGCCACCCCAGGCTGAGTCTACAAGGATGGCATAGACTGCGACCAGAAGTGACATAGGTTTGGTATGGAAAAGACCAAAGCCTGGAAAGTGGATGAGGGATTTAGGATGTTCATCTCTGCCCTTCATCTTCCGAACATAAACAAGGCTGAGGAGGTTCAGGAAGCCAGAACAACAGGTACAAGACCATGGGACTCCTGCCTTTAAGAAACAGGAGGCTGCTGTGCAGATGGCGAGGGACGAAGTCCCCAGTAGGGAAAGGCTGTCGAATTTCTACTTGTAGTCAGATTCAGACTGGTCTCTCCCTATAGCCATCACAAATGCTGGAATGCCTTGCAATGTAAGCCACCACAGGACTGAAGTTTTGGGACTACCTGCTTGCTTGGCTGAAGGAAACCTCACAGCCCTCCAGTTCCTACAAAGCTGGCAAAGATGGAAAAGGAGTTGTGCTCCCATCAACACACCTACCACAACACCATGGTGATCACTGGCCTGATCAGCCACTACCTAGAAAATCCAGCACATGCAATCCTGACCCTTCCCCAGCAACACAAGTTAGGCTGTGGCTGCAAAACAGACTTCACAGCATTAGACTCCACATTAAGCCTTAGTGGCCCAGATGGACAGCAAGCAACTCTGGTCACTCACCTCGTGTTGGAGGCCAAGGGAGTGCCAAAGCTGTCCTCTGAATGGCAAGGGCTGTGCCGAGGACCCTTCCTTCTTCTCCCCCGCTCCTCCTCCCTCTCTGTCCAGGGGGCATCTGTGGCCGAACTGGTCCCAGAGTCTGGTTCTAAGTGAGCCAGAGGAGCAAAGTTCTCCTCAATCAGCTTGGCGCTGTCTCGGATTTGTCCCTGTATTTCTGGGGTGAGGGTTGGGAGGTCAAAAGTGAAAAAGGTCCCATGGGTATGGGCTGGGGAAGAAACGATGTCAATGGAGTCCAGGCTGGTGTAAGATGTGCCTTTGGCTCGATGGGACTCCATGATGGTCTCAAAATGTTTGCTGAATGAGTCCATGCCATCCTTGGAGAGGCTGTGCCCTAGAAGGAAGGGCACCGGAGACTTGAGCATACCCTGTGTGTCTCGGTCCATGATCCTAGAGGGAAAGAAAGTGAAAAGAACTGATCATTGAAGAGCAAAGGATCAAAGCCCTGAAACAAAAGCCCACACACTGCTTCAGAAGGAAACTGAGGAGGGCAGAAATCTCTTCTGAACATCTGTAGACCACCACCAAGGAAACGCCTTGCCTGGCCCATGGGAAGTGGGCAAAACACCATGGGAAGCAAGGCTGGGCTGGCCTCCCTCCAGACATATGCTTCTCCTTTAATGCGCCACAGACTTTTGTCCCTTTTGTGGCTCAACCTCATAAGAAGCTTACGAGATGGCTACTGCTCCCAATCACTTGACTTGAGCTTAGATCCAATAAAGGGCTCAAGTACTAGAAGCAGGATGTGGTTCAGCTCCATTTCCAACCAAATATGGAAGTGGCTGAATTTTTCATGAGTTTTCAGAGCTTCTACCACCAAGAAGGCTCCTTCTAAAGCTACTCAGGACAGCATGACACCTTCCCCCACAAACACTGCACTGTGGTCACTGAGTACTACGCTCAGAGCATGACCAACACTCACCTGCAAGGACTGCTGGCTGTTTCCACAAGGTGATGTTGAGTCCCAGGAGACATGTGACTGAGTACTAAGCGATACCGAGCTCCAGGTTTTCCCAGGCAGCACAGAGGGAGTCTCACACCCATCTCTGGGCTTGGGGATCTGAGCTAGCCCATGCCCTAGGGACCATGACTGGTCCTCCTAGCTCATCATCTTGTCAGGGATCAACCCCACAGAAAGGCCCAGCCTGTCTCTAGTACTGGTCTGGGTCCAACACAACACAGAAGTTTCTAAACCCTGAAGCCCTGAGTGATTTGTCCTATATATGAGGTGAAGTACAGCCTGCTCACCTACCTAAGCACGTGACAACAGGGCTGTTTCCAACCCAGGGAACATCAGTGCTTCAGCAGTACAAGCACAAACACAGCCCTAAAAGCCTACTTTACTCCTAAGCTGTTATCATTTTATTAAAGCAGCAGAAAAGCACTTGTTATGCCACTCTCTCCTCTGATTAAAGGAGAGGATCCGCTCCAGCCTGTCATAACATTTGTTATGAACAAACAGCTTCCTACAGAGGGCTCAGAAGATGTGCTGCTGTAACACACACCAAATTATTTTCATTCATTAGCCTTCACATGCCACTCAAACATTTCACCCCAATTACTTCAGCAGGACAAGAGCTGGCAGCTTGACTACCCCAGAGTGCCAGCTGGTTTCAAGGGGAGTGCAGCAAATCCAGACACAGGTAAGTAAGGCAGGGTGCAGGCTGATCTTGCCCATCCACCATGTTTCCCTGGCTGTGCAGCACCACTTGACACTCTTACCATTCCTGCAGGAGCCCCAGGAGCAGCCACTTCTGAAGTGTCTTTTGGTGAGGACAAGGCAGAAGAGGCCTCTTTAATATCTGCAGATGTGCTTTACAGATGCAAATGTGCATTCTCCATCCTTCCCACCCAGCCCCATGCTACTAAACCAAGCTAATGCTGCTGACCATTTTGCACCTTGAATCCATGAGGAGAGCAACTGACTGTGCCAGGGAAGACAATGCCAGCAGATTGGAAGGAATCTTATTTCCAGGAGAGGTAGGTGGGCTCATTCTTGTGATCAAGTATATTGCCACCAAGCCACAGAGAAACCATGGCTGGTTTTGTCCAAACCATCCAAGCTCTGGAAGCAATGTCTTCACCCCAAAATATCAAGCACAAAGCCATTCAGTTCCAGAAGGATGTAGTCACAGAAGCATGGGAGCAATCTTGCCTGCTCAGACCCAGCTGTTTCATCAGACCCTGCTGCACTGCCCAGCTCCTCCACACTCCACCCTCGTCCCCCAGAAAGGGTCACTGCATTGAGACCAAGCCAGACAAACTCAGCTGAGAGGAGCAGAGGAGAGAAGGAGATGAGAAGCTGTAATTGAGCATCTGTGCAAGGGTGACAGGGAGCAGGAAAGCAAATACATTTCCAGCCTTGAATTGTGCAGGAGAGGCAGTGAGCCTTCCTTAAGAGGGGGCCAGGCAGACATGGAACGGAAGCAGATTGGGAGCCAACAGTCACAGCGCATTGCATGGAAGTGCCAAAGCCAGCAGCACCTCAGGCAAAGCTCTGGGAGTGGAATCTGATCAGCTGGGCTTCTGATGCATCTGATGGCTGGTGGGGGGGGAAGGGGCTTGCTGCTTCCTGCCTGGTGCTGCAGAGACATGCCATCCCTGGCAGGGGGAAGAAGAGGGGAAAATCTCTGCTCTGGCCCTCAGTGGTTTTCACTCTCTAAATGCCCCCATGACCCTCCAGACTGCTGACTGCCTTAGCCATGCCCCACTCCTACAGCTGCAGGCTCCTCCAGCCTGCATTGGCACAGCAGCTTCTGTGTGAGGATCCCAGCCCAGTTCAAAGAAGGTGAGATTATACAGCACAGTCCACAGCCCCTTGCTTTATTCCTCTCTGAACAAAGCTCTTGTTAAGACCTGTCTCAGGAGCTCCTTGCAGTCCCCCCAGGCTCCTTTGCACTACTCCTCCAGCATGGCAGCAGCTCTTAGGGCTCATTGTCCTAACTCTGTCCCATGTTTTGGCACAGGTACTGACCTCAGGCACTGCAGTCTCCACTGACTGTCCACACTCCCCTGCCACATCCACGCTGTCATGCTGTTCCCTGCCCTCCCACAAGAGCTGCAGGTGCCTCCCAAGCTCATTGACAGGTGCCTGCCAGCATCATCCCCAGCGTCCCCTTTGCAACCCGAGCCCAGTGCTCCATGCAGGAGCATCACCCCAAGCTGTGACTCAGTGGCCACTTCAGGCTCTGGGACAAGCACAACACATGAGAGGCTTGTGGCTACTGAGGCAGGTTAAGCACATGCTTAAACATTTGATGAAATTGAGACCATAACTATTTTTCTAATCCCCAACAAGGCTTGCCCTGCAGCTATTTTCTTGCCAATGTGCAGCAAGCACAAAGGCTCTGGAAAGGCTCCCCAGGGACCAGATCTAAGGGCTTTTCTGGGCAAGGCTTGCAGGGAGAAAAGGCATCACTGCCTCCCGTCAGCCCTCTGTGCTCTCAGGGGAAGAGGGCATTCCCTAGCAAAGCCTATTCTTTCTTATCAGCCCAAGGCACCCATGCTGAGGGCCAAATCAGCCTCTTCCTATAGCTTAGCCAGCATGTCTGCTGATGCTCAGGGAGGAAGGGAATTGAGCCTGCTCTCGCTGACAGGTCTCGGCTCTCTGGGACTAATAGGAATAAAGACAGTAAAGGCTTAGACTAGTCATTAGAGGCAGTAGATATGACTCTAAATATATTCAGGAAGCAGATTTGCTGGAAGAAGACACCGTTTTTCCCATCACTTTTCACATCTTGTTTGATTTGGTGTCTTTTTTTTTTCTTTTTTTCTTGTGTTAGCACGCTCTCTTATTTTGTGAAGGTAAATCATGAAGGAAGATTCTGACCTTTGGCCAGAATATGAAGCATAAGGTAATACCAAGCCAAAATCCTCCTTGCAGGGGGTGTTAAACTCTTAAGCTAGATTTTCAAATGGATGTACATGTCTAAAATGTGAAAATCAGCACCAAAAAGTACTTCAGGAGTTTTGTAGGGCTGATCCTTCCCAGTGACCAGGACAGGCCTGGGGTTCAGCAACTCCTGCAGCAGCAGAACCTCCCTGGTGTCAGGTCCAGGGAGACAGAGTGGCTTCTTCATCCCCCTAGCTTCACCCCCCCTGTGAGCAGGCAAAGCAGAAAGCTTGAAGGAGAAAACATCAATACTGGTGACTGGTAAACAGGGATAAGGACTGCAGCTGCAGAGCTCAAAACAGTGTGTAAGCAAAAACCCAGGGCTGTGATGCAGGGACTGAACAAGCTCTCAATTTGAGCCTCATGATTTTCAAGACACTGTCTACAGGGTCTGCACTTACCAGGGGAATATTCAAGGGGCTGCAGAGGAGAAAAAACAACTGGTCTACAAAGAAGCCTTGCAAAAATTTGGTAATTATACTGGGAGCGCCATCTTTTAGGAGCAATAGTGTGTTGTTTAAGGATCCAAGCTTTCAGCACTGCCTGGTTAGCTACAGTAGGGTGTCTCAGAGGACAAAAAACAGGTCTAGGCTTACAGCTCATACAACTCACAGTGGCCTAGTAGATCTCTGGAAACAAAGTAACACTATTCAAAAAAATTGTTACAGCAACTTGAAGAGCTTGCAATAGCAATAACTTTACACCTTTCTCAAATATACATTTGGGAAAAAAGCCCAAACATTACAAATGGCTTATTTTCAGCTTTTCTCTAGAACACAAGTTTTTGAGGACGGGGAGGGTGGCACGTATTTGTCCCCTCCAATAGAGATGCAAGGGCTGGAAAAACTGGCAGGAGTCCAATTCCCTTTGGGATGCACACCTTCCCTCCTTGTTAGCTCAGAACCTTCATTCTTTTCCTTCCCAGTGAAGGGGCACTACTCTATTAATGTAATATTAATGTATGTATTTAATTATTTTTAATTTCTGCCAGCATCAAAACCTCCCTTTTCCTTTTCTTCCACCTAAATGCTCCCCACCTGCCTTTTGCACAGCTAGGTGAGTTCATGCTGCCACAGGCATCCCAGGCATCACCCTGGTTTTGCACATGAGATCTCTCCCTGCTCCTATGGAGCACTTGCTGATGATGCTGAGCCTCCTCACCTCACTCAAGACTCTTGACAATATACATGTCAGAAGATGCCTGCACAGGGCCTTTCCCCTCCAGCTGGCTGTCCCACACAGAGCTTTGGAGCAAGTATCTACCTGATGATGCCTATCACTCCTCATGGTCAAACTATCACTCCAGCAGAAACCCCATGGGCAGAGTTTCATGTTGCCAGGCTAAAATATCTCCCATATGTGCTAACTGCCAGTGCCTGGCATGGGGCAGATAGCAGCTAGGAGCACACTTGCTGCCCAGGGGTAGGCAACTGAATGATAATCTTGATGTCACCCATTCCATCAGCCTCCCAGCACAGGGTGTATTGCCACACGTGAAAAATGACACAGAAGGCAACAAAATGCTTTTTTGATCCCAGCGTATCCCCTACTCTTTCCTGAACATGGCAAATACCTACTGAGGCTGAGCAAATGGAACTGCTCTCACTGCTGAAGCACAGTCATCTGTGGAGGACAGCCCAGCAGCACCTGCCAGGCCAGAGCAGCTCCAGGACACGACCTGTGCTCTGGTGCCCTGACACTGTCACCCCAACACCTGGCAGCACTGTGGTAGGATGTTATTAACCTGGCAGGACTCATGCTGGGAAGCCCTGATTCAGCTGGGCAACCTGAGCTGCAGGGCTCACCCCGGGGGAGCAAGGCCCATGGCACAGTGTCCAGTGCTGGATCCCCTGTGCTGGCTTGCTCTTTCCATGGGGCAGTGAGGGACCCCTCCCAGTCCCACCCCCAGCCCCAGTCCCAATCCCTGTGGTGTGATGTAGGATCCCATCTCACTCCCATGCACAGCCTGCATGTTCCTACTGGAATTTTTGGCTCAGACGCTTTTCAGCAGAGCTCATTTTGCCATGCAGGGTGCAATAAAGAGGGTGAGAGAAGCTTTTTGACCTTGCACACTGAGCCTCACCTTTCCCTGTTTTCCTTCCTCATTGCCTCAAACACCTCATCGTCCTCGTTCACGTCCCTGTCCCGCAGCCCATCCTTTGAGCAGCTGGTGCCTGGGGCAGGTGGCTCCTCCGGTGTGCTGTTCCTCCTGCCTGGTGTGCCCCCAAAGCTTGGGTTGCTCTCACTGTCCTTCTGGCTCTCAATTGCTGAATCCACCTCCTCCTTCTCAGCCAGGATATCATCGATGTTGGTTTCACGATAGCACCTCAGTGGCACAGTGTCCAGGTCTGTCTCAGAGTACTTCACTGTCCTCCTTATAATCCCAGTTTCACAGGAGCCAGGCTTCTGGCTGCCCAGAGGAGACACTTCTATCTCCACCTCCACATGGCTCAGGCTGTGCTCAGGTACCGACCCTGGTGGCTTGGCGGGCAGTGAGGAGACAGGCTTCTGGGGGAGCTCAGCCAGGGGAGCAGAGTCGGGGGCAGAGGAGCCTGCAAGGAAGGCCCAAGCATTCAGAGCCATGGGGGGCTGCAATGGGGAGCTCTGAGGAGCCACTCCTGCAGCATCACACACACACACACACACACACACACACACACCCACCCCTCCAGAGCACGGTCACATGTCATGGAATCATTATGGTTGGAAAAGACTTCCAAGGGCATCAAGTCCAACCTTTGACCAAACACCACTATGTCAACAAAACCACAGCACGAAGTGCCATTCCAGTTGTTTCTTGAATACCTCCAGGAATGGTGACTTTACCATGTGATGGACACAGGGGAACAGTGATGAGGAGGCAGAAGGAGAAACAGTGTGAGAGGCAGAGATGGGCTGCCAGTGCACCTGCAGCCAGCCCTGAGACTCCATCTAAAACCAAAAGCTCTTCTGCAGAGGCAACCAGGGACTCTTTGTCACCTCCTTTGCATGGCCACAGGGGACTTTGCAGGGATGTTGGTACATGCACAATCTGACCCCAGGAGGACACAGACTGGCCAGCCTTAAGGGAATCTCAGCTCTTCAGTGGGCACCGAGAAGCCCCAAGGGATGGGCAGCCCCAGTGTAAGCCCTGGCAGCAATGCAGACTTAAAATGAGGGGTAGGCCAACCTGATGGCATCGGCCTGCAACTTCTTACCTGTCTTTGGGGTATCTGAGGAGCCATAGAAGAATTCCCACTTGGCCTTGGCAATACGCTGGGCATGGGCGGAGCTCTGCCGGGGATACAGCCAGGTGCTGCCCTGCAGAGAGGAGAGCAATGAGTGGGAAATGCATCTCCAGGGCAGAGCCCATGCCCAGTGTGGAAGACCCTGGTACCTACCTGATGTCGGGGCTCTGGCTTCAGGGGACTCCTGGCGAAGGTGGGGAGCTCCTCTGGCAGCCCATTGGTGAGGGATCGGCAGAGGCAGCTGGTGTTGAGGGCACAGAGCTCCTTCCCACAGGGATGTGTCCCCCCAGGGGTCCTGCCCCCGGCCAGGAGTGGGTCAGATGCAGAGGCCTCCAGCTTCAGTGTGTGCAGGTGCCGCTCCTGGGGCAGGTGCTCAGGCTGGGGGGATCCCACACCCCCACTGAGCTCCAGACTGCGGCTGAGGCTGTAGGGGCCATTCTCCCAGCGGAGATGAGGGGTCGTCGGGCAGCCCAGGGTCCTCACGCTGGCCTTCTCAATGAAGCGGAAGGTGACCACGGAGCTGTGTCCCTCTGGGGCCGCTGCCACCGGTGGGCTACGGCTGCCCAGAGAGGCGATAGCTGGGCTGGGCCGGCCCCGCCGTGGGGTGCAGGGGGCAGTCAGTCGCCCCGTGCCCGGGCAGCTCCCACTAACAAAGGGCACTGCCTCGGCCGGCCTGCGAGCCAAGGAGCCAGTGCTGTTGTAGAGGCCAAGGGGGCAGTGGCGGGCATCGGGCGCCAGGCCCTTGCGCAGCAGGTGGAGGCGGCCGGCGTTGAGGTTGGGGCTGAGGCAGGGCGGGGGGCTGCACCGCCCAGCCTCGGGGCTCCCTGCCGCCAGCCAGGGCCTGCGGTTCACCCTGTGGGCAAAGGGCGGTGGAGAGACAGCGCAGCCCTCCTTGGAGTGGAAGCGGACAGGTGCCCCTGCTTGGGCCATCCTGCCAGAAGAGGGCACGGAGGTGTCAGGTCCAGAGCCCAGCAGGGCGGCACAGGCACAGCAAGGCAGGTTCCCAGCACTCCTGAGATGTCTGAGACAAGAGGCAATGCATCCTCAGGCAGTCCTGAAACAAGGGCAAGGAGCTAGTTAGGCAAGGGAAGGCACAGAAAAGAGTCTGGGGCCATGAGGAGGACATGTCAAGGGTGCCTTGCCCTCGTGCCAGAAGAAAGATATGCTCCAGCTGAGACAGCCCCTGGCAAATCCCCTCCTGCTGCAAGAAGCAGGCAAAGTTCACCAAGAGCATCCCACCAGCACCATTGCAGGGATGCTGGCAGCCCTTTGCTTGGTCCCCAGGCGCCCAGAGTGTTTGCTTTCTCCCCAGGGTGCCAGGATGCTCAGGCAGTTTCCCCACAGTCCAGCACCCCAGACACTCCAGAGAGAGTGTGCTATAAAATGGGTTTCATTCATTCTACTTTAGGCTGAATATATTTACTACCCACAGCCTACAGCCTACTAAAATCACTTCAATAAGGGGGAGAAAAAGTATCTACTGTATCACTGAGACATCCTCCAATTATACTTGCTCAAGGAGTTTAATATGAGCAGCAAGGGCAAGGAGCCTCTCTCTTTGGAGGTCAGCCTGGGTTTAAACTGTGTCACACCAGCACATGTCACAGCCACTACTGGTGGCGCAGACAGAGCTGTCAACACCAGTAGGTCCAAAAAGCAGTGGTAACAGACAATCCCAGCCTGGGGGAACAAAGCATGCCCGCCCTGCACACAGCTCACATGCCTGCCTGTCTCTGCCCAGAGACTGCCTACCCAGAGATGAGACCAGCGACCCCACAGAAGTGGGTGGGTAGCTGCAGGGGAAGGCAGGACCCGGAGCCCCCATCAACCCCACTGGCAGGGCTGCTGACATTTTTCTTTCTCCCAGTGGAGCTAAAACTTGTATTTATCCTTCCCTGAGTTTCTTCAAATTCCTAAAGGGCAGAGAAGACTTTGCCTTGGCTGCTTGTGCCTTCTGACAGATGCCAAGATACTCCGTCCCTCACTTTCATCATTTGAAAGTGAGAAACCATATGCCAGCTGCAAACAGGAAAATATGATTTTCTTCTCCCTGTTTCTGAGTGCAAACCAGACAGAATTAAATTCCTAAAGGATGTTAAGCTGAATTTTCAACAGTGTTTAGGCTCCAAAGTTGCACAGACAAAACTCTTAATTAAATAACCCAAATCACACCTGTGGGGTAGGCGTCCATTTATCTGCACTATCACACTGCTGAAAAAATCTGTCCTGCTGAGCAACAGCAATCTCTAATTCACTCACTGCAAAAATTTACTCTCCTGATTAATTTATCAGTTACTGTTTTTACAGTCTTTTTCTCCTTTTATGGTTGTGTTCACATTCAAGGTTGCTGAAATTAACTGATACATAATAAAGATGTAGGGTTTATATATTTCAAATGAATTTCTACTTTTTATCTCAATGCAGACTGACACACATGCCAAGGAAAAACCTTATCTCTAGGAATAATTTGCTTTCATTGTAACGTAACATATCTACAAAAACCAGCCTATCTCAAAACATATGAGTTATTACTAGAACAAATGGGACAAGCAGAATGTCCTCCTGGTTATTAAAAAAGAATTATCAAATTTAGAGTAAAGGCCATGCCTGCCTTTGACCCAGCAGAGCTGGATGGCTACACTATGCAGTGGAGTGAGCTTTTCTTTAATAATAAAAGACAAAAAGCACAAATGCAACTGAGATGAAAAAGCAAGGATGGAATAAGCTACAGCTTCCTGCTTGCTGATTTCAATTGTGAATCAAACAGATGCTCTTTAAATCACTGTGATGAATGGGTTGGGCTGTAAAGCACCAGTGGGCTGGAGAGAGCCTTGCTGGTCTCGCTCCCTAAAGGCAGGAGAAGTCTTGAAAAGAAAAGCTCACAGGGTGTCTGCCTGGGCAACCCTGGGCACGCTTTCAAAGAGAAAAACTCAGGAGCCGCAGTGTGATAGCTGGGAGCTGCACATCATTGGGGAATTAAATTTGTTCAATAAAACATCTCACTAACAAGATACGTGTTCCTCCTGGCTGTCCATTCTTAATGGTCAAAGGGATGTCCAGAGATGTTTCCTGGCCACTGCTTTGAGCCATACTCAGTGCAACCCCTGTTGCTCCCCATGCAATGGCTTGCCTGGTGGAACGGGGTGATGCGGAGTGAAGGCAGCCGGCAGCAGGAACTGCTTACGCTGCGGGGGAAGTGCACACCCACGCCACGGGAGTGTGGGGACAACGCGTAGGAGCTGGGGGAGGATGAGAAGGATTTGGGCAAAGAAGGGGACGGAGATAGGAGAAAGGCAATAGGTGCACGGCTGGGGGTTGAATTCACACGACGGGCCGTATTTGTGTGCTGGACATGGAACACGTGGTAGGGAACGGGGGAAACCAGGCTGTGGCTGCCGGGCTACCTGAGTGGACTAGGGCAGGATGGCCCTCGGGAGATGACTGCCCTCCGGAGGGAGGGGATGATGTGGTGACCGACGCAGGATGTCTGGAGGCCCTGGGGCTGTGGGGCGAGCAGGTGACCCCTTTCTGGTGCGGTATCTAAGCAGGGGACGCGTCCCCCACCTTGGAGCTGAGGCTAAACACGCTCTTCACACCCCGGCCCCCCACCCCCCCGCCCGGCTTCCCTCAGCCGGCACCTCCCGTCTCGGCGGGATCAGCCCTGAGTGGATGTGACATCCATCCGGATGAGGAGGGAGCACCCCCGGCCAGGGGGGCCGGTGGAGCCGCGATCTCCCTGCCTGGGCATCGGCCCCGCGCCCGTCCCGCCGCACCGGCACACCGGGGCGGGAGCGGATCTCGGACCCGCCGGGTGCCACCGCAGCCCCGCCGCCCGCCGGTCACCGCCGTCGGGAGGGCGCAAGCCGCCCCGGTCCCTGCAACAACTGCTGCAACTTTCCCCGCTCTCCCGACGCCCCGCTTCGGCCTCCGATCCCCGCCGCGCCCCGCCCCGCTCCGCTCTCCGCGTCTCACCGGCAGTGCCGCCGCCGCCGCCGCATTCTGCGCGCTGCTGCTCCGCGCTGCCGCCGGCACGGTTCAGCTCGGCTCGGCCCGGCTCGTTGGGCGCGGCGCGGTACAGTACGATACAATACAGTAGAGTAGAGTACAGTATAGTACGGTACGGTACAACACTGTGCCACCGACCGCAACCCGCCGCTCCCTGCCGCGCTAATCCCGGCCCGGGCTTGTCACTCCGCCTCGCTGACAGCCAGGGCAGCCAATGGGAAACCCCCGCCGGGCACCGCGCCCCGCCCCACTCGGTGGCGCCGGCACACGAGGAGCGGGCATATTCACCCCAGGTATTCACCCCAGGGTGCATGTCCCCATGTGCGGGCCGGTCCCCCAGCCATGCAGCAGCCTCCGCATGCTCGGGTCCCGGTGTGCGCCCCCCCGTGCCAGTGCGAACCGAGCCTCGCGCACGGGCAGCGCGACCCCGGGTGCCGGTGTGTCTGTTCCAGGGCCACACCACACACGTCCCCATGTACTGGTGTGCATATCTCCGTTCTTCAGCGTCCACATCGGCGTGAATGGCCTGTCCCTGCTCAGCTGCATGCAAGTTACTATGTGACCATTGGCACGTGTCATGCATGAGCAGGCACGGCCTGTGTGTTTTGTCCTATGCCAAAGGGTACAGGCTCCCCTGTGCCCCACCATTGCTTAGGAACCACGAGGATGAGAAGACGAAAGCTGCCGTGGGGTGCAAGCCACCAGCCAATATCAGCAAGCTGCTGGTCCTTGCCTTAGAGCACAGGATCTGTGCCAGGGACTTACGTCTCCAGAGGTCATCACCTTAAGCACCCTACAGCCAGGGGCGCCAAGGTGTCTCAGGCCACCAGGAGCTTGATATCACGTGTCACTAGGCATCCCAAGGATGGTAAATGCCACACCAATCTCAGGAAACCACTCTAGCAACAAGGGGGAAAAATTGCCCATCCTTTATCTCCTGCCTAGACATGGGGGCTCCACTGGCACCAGTGGCATGTGTGAGTAGAGCTCATATGGGACTGCTGGGTACCAAGGTGAAGGGTGCTGTGGCAGGGCTCCAGGACCCTATGCTGCCAGTGCACTGGGTCTGCATGTGGCAGCCACTGGGGCTGGCAGCCAGCACTTTGTGGCCTCATAGGTTGCCAGATCGATTTGCTATTAAACAGCACTTTATTACCCAGCCCAGCAATCATTATTAAATGTGTGTGAGAGAAGAAACCCAGGGGAGCTGGAGCTTCATGTGCACAACTTGGCTGCAAGAGAACTTTGGGAAGAGCTGCCTCTCCTTGCTGCTTGCCCTGCCTGCAGCAAGGCCCGCTCCATGCTGACCTGCCCCCAGCTGCCACCCAGAAAATGTGTCTCCTTCTGCCCTCCCAGGCATGGAGGAAAAGCATCAGGCTGAACAGGCTCTCCTCATATTTAATGCATCAAAGTGCTGCCATTTTCTCGTTCCTTCTCCAGGCTCCTGCCTGTGCAGGGTCTCTCTCCCCCACACTGAGGACTGTGGGTCTCAGCTGCCTTACCCGCAGCCGGCTTTTCTGGCAGACTCCAAGAAGCTGGGCTAATTAGGGGCCTCACTGCTGAGGGATCAACGACCTGATTCCTTCAGCAGCTTCTTGATGGCAGGAGGGCGGGGAGGGGGAAGGCTTTTCTCTAAGCCACAGCCAGAGTGACAAATTTAACCAAGTGGAAGAGCTCAGAGCTTTCCCAGTGTGTCCATACCAGGACAAGGCGTATCTGTGCCTTTCTGCAGGCAGCCCTGCGAAGAGCTGCAGAAGGTAAGAGAAAGGTCTTTTCCTGCCACCCTGACTGGAGATCCAGACCATTTACAGAAAACACATTTCTGCCCAAAACACGTGTTGCCCCTGCTGTAGCAGGGGCTGTTGCTCTCCCTACAGTGTCCTGCTCCTTATCTCGCTCACCTTCCCACAGCCCTGTAACTCATGAAAGACGTGCCCACATACCTGGGTCTGGCCAGCACTGACATAAGCCCCACTTGGATCAGGATTTAGCCCTGGCTATCCTGATCCCTCCTGCTGTGAATCCCTCCCCAGCTGATGCAGGACAGGAGGGAGCAGAAAACCCCTCTGGCAGATGACAGAAGGGGACAAAGGGTCCCCCACACTTCACCCCCCAGCCTCAATCCAGAGGGCTTAGCTGGAGAGATAGAAGTGGAGTGCACTGGGAACCCTCTTTACTATCATTTGGGTACTTCAGGACTTCCAGTCCTTCCCAGCAGGTGCTATGTCCTTCCTATATTAGAGTCCAATGAGTTCCATATAAACCCTTTCAGCCTTCCAGGCCTTGCAACAGGCAGCTTCCAGGAGTTTTCTAAATTTTGCCAGCACTGCCCTTGATCGTCTTCATAAGTCTGCAATGCAGTTTTCCCTCCCAAAGTCAGAAGGGTCTGGGTATCATCAGGGCACCACAAAAATGAACTTCCAGCTTGGAAGAGATCAATGTGACACATCATATTGTCTCAACAACTGTACAGATCTAGATGAAATTTGGGTGAAGAGGGGTTAGGCAAGAGCTCTTTCCCCCAGGTGGCTCCAGGAGACCCTCATGCTCAGCTTGCCCTAAGGCACACAGATCAGTCTCTAGAAAGGTGCTGCAGTTGCATCTCCAGCTCAGCTTGGGGTAAACACCCAGTGCACCCCAGGGCTGCTCCTCTGAGCCTAGGGGGGCTATCAGAGCCATTTCCTCTCTGGTGTGCTTTGTGCTTAAGGTGTTGCAAAGGGCACAGGGGAATATTTTGCCTCACTGCTTCCAAAATCAGCAGGGCTGTACTGTAGCCTCAGGGCACAGTGTAGCTCTGCAAGGGGGGACAGTCACTCCATCAGCATATGGGGTCTCCTCACCCAACTCACCGGAAGCATCATGAAAATAGCAACTCCAGCCATGCAGGCGATGAGTCCCTGTGAAAGCAAGGGAAGCTGAGCTTCCCTCATCTCTGCATTGAGGGCTCCAGGGCAACCAATTAGGTTGCATATGTTCCCTCAGGTCCTAGACATAACTACATGACTCTAATTAATGCCTTCTACCTCCAGTGCCAACACCCAACCACATCCTATTCATATATTAAAAAAGCTATTGCAGCACAAGCCAAGTCTTTAATGGGCTGATGCACTTATCTGTTATTCCACCAGACTTGTGGTTAAAGACAGATGGTGGAAATACCCTCCCTTGGCAGTCCTATACAAATGCTGCTTTGCAGCCTAGAGCAAAAAATGCTGGAGATCGTGCCTGAAGCCTCTTCCACCCAAACCTGGAACAGGGGAGAACACACCTGTGCTGTCCTGTGCCTCTTGCAGCTCCCCTGCAGGGGGCACTCATGTGGGACTGTGACAGGATTTTTCAGAGCGAAAGGCATTCTAGAAGACGACACAGACTGCAAAATGTCTTACCAGAGAGAAGAGCCAGTGCAGACTACAGTCTATGTGAGGGATAGCTGCTGCCTGCCCATCTGTCAGTGCCCTACTCAGTGTCCCAGCTCCCTGCTTTGTGCTGCTCCCTCTTGCCGGTGGAACAGGGGCTTGGAAGAGTGGAGTTGTAGAGAGGTGGCAGAAAAAGCTGTATGCTGGGCCTCAGAATGAGCTGTAACAAAATATTTCTGTAATGCTTCAGGCACACCTGCTATTACAAAAATCCCCTCAGATTCTGTCCCAGCACCAGGCAGCACCAGCACAGGGAGCAGGCTTCCTCCTGCACCAGCATTGCTCTGTCAAGATGAAGGCAGAAATGACAGCATGATAAAACCTGTCCTGGGGACGTGGGAGGTGGGGCCTCAGCACAGCTTGAGCCATAAATAATCTTCCTACACAGCAGTTAGGGGAACAATTGTGTGGGAGTATCTTTTGGTAAAAGATGCTCAGGGTAAGATTGTCTTGAAGGAAAGCAAGGGATTTCTGAGTGGTGGGATGGGCTCTCCAGTGAAGACAGAGCTTCCTGGGTACCAGCAGGTCATTCACCAGACCTACCTCACCATGGTGAGTCACTGCACCAAAGAGACAAATTTAGTCTGAAACAACCCAAATCACCCATTCCCTGGTGTAGCCTCCCAGGACATGCTTGTGCTGAAGCACAGATCTCTAGACTGCTCCCCAGCTAATCTATGCAGCAATAAGATGTGATCCCTTCCCCATATCTTCAGCCTCAAGATTTACATGGGGAAAGGTGAAAGGATGTAAAGGGAAGTGAGAGCAGAGTATTTTATGCAGAAAAGAGACAGTAAGTCCCAGGCACACAGTCTGACACAGCACAGGAAGAACACAGCCACATACAGGATTGTGTAAAAGGCCTTGAAGGTCAGTTTTAGTGGAGTAATTACAAGTATATGCAGAAAACTGAGCAAAATGGCTGTCATGGAGATATGTGGAGACAAATGCAAAGGAAATACTGAAAGCTTGAATGCAGGGGATTCATGAGTGGGATGCTGCAGAACAGCCCTGTGTTTCCATTTAGCTGGGAGCTTCTCATGCATAATCCTCTTTCAGCCTTGACTTGCAGAACTTGGTCTTGCTTTTCTTTTTTTTTTTTTTTTTTTCCCCTGACTGTATAGGCAGATTCTTTTCTCAATAAGAAGTAGGAAGGTGGCATGTACAGGGAATAGTTGAACAGAAGTCACCCTGTGTTCTTATTTCACCAGCTTAAAAATGGCTTCTGGTGACACTGCAATCTCAGCACTGCCTGACAGCAGTGTTTACCCTATGAGCTCAATACTTTCTCTCATGCAACCAAGAAGTCCAGCTGTGGTCCACTCCAACCCTGAGAGTGATAGAGGCTGACAGACTTATCCTGCAGTCAGAGAAAAGATGGAGCCAGATCCTTTGAAAGAACCTGGTGAGAGTCCAAGTAAAACAGTGTTGAGAGGCTTTACTGAACTTCTGTGGCGCTGCATTCACCCAGCTCTCACATGTCAGAGGATTGAATACTGCAGAGCTACGGGTGTCCTTGACAAGATCTTGTTTCTTGTCCCACTTAAGACTAGTAGAAAACTGTAAAGAAAATGGCCCCAAAGTCTTTGCAAGGCTAAAGGTGTTTAGCCAGCAAGGTGCCAAGCCATCATATGAGATGATAGATCTTAGATCATTGGAATAATGTTGGCTTGGCTTCATACCGATCTCCTAAAAATAGGTTGTTCCCTTGGACAGCACCAGCTCCTGGAAACCCCAGCAGGCTTGAGGAAACTCAGCCAACCTCTGAATACACCTCTGATATGGAAATAACTGCATTTTCAATGCAAGAGAAAAGTCAAAAAGCGTAAGTGGGGAAGACTTGCCCATTATAGCTGGGAAATCATGAGCATCTCTGGGAACCAAAAACCTGGTTTCCTAACTTGAAGTCAGCTCTTCTAACCACAAGACTCCCCCTCCTTCAGGCCCCAGTTTCCTAAATTTCATCTCCACTTCCTAAATGATGAGGTGAAGACCAAACTGCTTCTCTGGACTCTTCAGAAGTATAGCTATGTATCAGCACCACCTCGCAGCAGTGGAGCTGGCTGAAGTCTCTGTTCATTTCAGGGGATGATCATGAGGGTGAAGATGTCATGTCCTGGCTCTGTGAGCTGCCAGCACCTTATGTTCCCGAGGAATATACAAGAAAGCTGCAGCAGCAGCAGTTGTTGTGAGCTAATCTGCTTCCTCCCCCCGGGGCTCAGCTTGGTCACTCGTTACTACGGATCAGCTCAAGGCCTGACGCAGGAACCCTGCTTTCCCCCACAGGACATCAGTAGCCACTTGGATAACATGAGTGCCAGGGAACTGAACTGTGTCCCCTGTGTGTTGAAGGTACCCATGCAATACACTTCCACAGCTGTCCCACAAGAACTGCTGGTGTCACAGCCCAGCATTCATCAGGTCCAACTCAGAAAGCTGTTTTGGCAGACCACTTTGAGGTATTATGGATCAACTAAAAATGTGCATCCAGCTAAAGCTTAAAACAGAGACTTACAGAGACCTCTAAGAAAAATGCAGACCCACCTTTGGCAGAACATATGGCACCAGAAAGGCAGAAGCTTTCTGCAAATCTTGACTGAGCAGAGCAGAACAAAGCTCTGGTTCTTCAAACTTGTCTACTTTGAGCTGTCCATTCAGTACAAAGTTACAGTGTACAACACCCCCCAAATCCTGTACTGCAGTGTGGTACAGCCATAACACGACTGCTCTGCATATAAGAAAACTTGATAGATGTGAGCACAAAATCAGTACTGATTTGGGATCCTTACCATTGCTGTAGACATATGTTGCTGGGTTCACTGAACATCCTGATTGTGTAAAGCTGTGTCTCAGCACACACCACTACAATACAGTAACAGTCTCTGATGCTCTTTCTGCATTTGCAAACAACCTGTGGATAAAAAAAAAAGAACAATATGAACATTTCACAGCTGAAAAGTACCCCTAATTCCTAGCACATACATCTCAATAGCTGTAGCCAGCCAACCTGCCAAGCCCCTCACAGGTCAACAGCTATCAGGGCCTTGGGGCACTTACAAACCTTGGTGGCCTTAACCAGCCTCATGTTCAGCTTCCACCACTCCTGCCCATAGGCCCAGTGATTCGATGTATTAAGGGACTCTGGCAGGTGGCACATTTCTATTTCACAGCAGGAAGTCAAGAACAGAGTGCCCCCACCACAGGGAAAGAAAGGGCTGTTCCAGCACATGGCCTGGGGCATTCTTAACTCCAATAGAAAATTTAAAATCCTGCATCACTTGTCCCTCTCTAAATGAGAAATGCACTGTGCTAACTCAGGGAGCCACTGGGACCCTCGAGGAGCAGGCGCTACATGTCCGGGGGCAGACAGGGTGGGTAGCTTCCCCCAGAGGACAGGCACTGAGGAAAGAAGACCTTTCCATAAACCAGCTTCCACCTTTTGAGGAAATGAGCAGAGCAGAGTGCACAGACAGGTCATGGCTTTCCAGGAAACTTGGGACCAGGGATTTGGGATTCATTCACTGTCTGTGGGCCCTGCTCTTTTGCCATGTTGATCTTTTTTATAATTCCTATGCCCGCAGTAATCAGCAGCTTGATGCTGCACGTCAGCAGGTCTCAGACCCGAGACAGAGATGGGGTCACATGTCCAGTGCCGGTTCGGAGGTGTGGTGTACGAGTGCCGCACCAACGCCGGGGTGCCTGCCCGTGCCCGCCCCGCAAACCGACAGCGGAGAGGAAGGAGCAGCGCCCGTTTCTACGGGTCGTTATGGCAACTGCGCGGGCAGGAGCCCGGGCCGCTTCTCCGCGGGGGCTGCGGGCAAGGGGAAGGACCCCGCCCTGTCCCCAGGGCTGCGGAGGCAGGTGGGGCACCGGCGGGGGATCGGAGCGCGAGGAGCCGGTTGGCAGCGTGGGAGGATGCGGGCTGGGAGCGGAGGGCCGCGGGCAGCCCCGGAGTGGGGGGTGGGGACAGCCCTGCACCGGCGGAGGAGAGGGGCCCATGGCTGCCGGTCGGGGGTGCTGTGAAAACTGTGAACCCCAGGGATTGGCCTTTCCCGGGGATCCGTTCGCTCCTGCGGGCGGGCAAGGGCGGCACAGCCCGGAGCCGGGCAGGCGGCCGGCGGGGTCTGGCGGGGCCGTCGCTCACCGGCAGCAGCGGGTCCCGGCTCCGCGTGGTGCTGAACGGACAGCGGCGCCGCGCTGCGCATGCGCGGCCGGCCGCGGGGCAGGGGCGTGCACTGGGACCGCGGAATGGGGGCAGCCGGTGCGCGCCGGGGAACCGGGGCCATGGGGAAGGGCGGCAGCCGGTGCGCGCCGGGGAACCGGGGCCATGGGGAAGGGCGGCAGCCGGTGTGCGCCGGGGAACCGGTGCCTTGGGGAACGGCGGCAGCTGGTGTGCACCGGGGAACCGGGGCCTTGGGGAACGGAGGGAGCCAGTGTACGCCGGGGAACCTAGGTAGCTGCGGGGCTGAGCAACCGGTGTGCGCCGGGGAACTGGGGCCATGGGGAACTGGAGCAGTGGTGTGCGCTGGGGATCTCGTGTGCACTAGGGAAACGGGATAACTGAGGAACTGGGACAGGCGGTGTGCACTGGGGAACTAGGGTAGCTGCGGGGCTGCAGCCATCGGTGTGCGCCGGGGAGCTGGGGCCAGGTGGATCTGGTGTGCACTGGGGATCCGGAATAACTGCGGAACTGGGACAGGCGCTGTGCACGGGGGAGCGGGTGCGCCCAGTGAGCTGGGACACCAGTGCCGGTGTACGCGCCGCGCCGTGCCGCTGGGAGCAACCTGCCGGAGTCGCTGCGACACCAGTGGGACTTGTGGCTACCGTGACCCGCTGTCCCGCCCGGCACTCCCCGCCGCGGCCCGAAGCCTCCCGGCGCCTCTGGGACGCTCCCGGT